>JAOEHX010035281.1:0-13789 GCA_025448015.1 Bolborhynchus lineola
TTCCTGCCCATGGCAGGGGGGTTGGAACTAGATGATCTTAAAGTCCTTTCCAACCCTAACTATTCTATGATTCTATGATTCTACTAGTTTAACCTGTGAAATGAAAAATTATCTGATACATTGAATTCCATATTTTTTTTATTATCTGCACTGAAGTAATTCATAGAAATGCTTTACAGAGTTAAGAAGAAAATAAATCCAGATTTTGTTTGGCCTGGAAAAAAATTTAAATGAGTAGATGTTTTTTCCAATTGTGTGTAATATCATGAGGTCATTTTTGTCCCAAACTGTTGCAATTATGAACTCAGGTTAATTCTTCATTTTTCTTTGTAAAAAGCCTAAATTGTGACAAAATTGTTTTTTTTTCTTTACCCTGGCCTTTTGACAGGCCATAATGGTCCTGAGCAGCCTTGCCTAGGACCCCAATGTGACTTTGTCCATTTGCCCAGGAGCAGCATTTTGGCTCAGGACAAGGACTTCGGTCATGGTGCAGGTCTCAAGCTGTGCGTCCTGGATGGACCCTTTGGATGTACACTGTAGATTTGTCATCAGACCTGCCTTTAGCTGCTTTTGCTTCTGGTGGAATCCCTTGTTCTGGTACTTTACTTGTTCTGTCTAGGGCTATCAATGCTCCTTGCTATTATCACCTTTGCTCTGCCCACTATTCCCAGACCCAGTGGAACTATGCCTGATCAGTTTGAGGGAGGTGATCCTTCCCTCTGTTCAGCACTGGTGTGGCCATACTTGAAGTGCTGTGGCCACCCTTGTAGGCCGCTACTAACAAAACCTTACCTCACAAACTCAATACAAGGACTATGAAATCAGGACTGACTCTTAAGAGGAAAAAGCTAAATTTTTTTTGCTAACAGCCATGTAGACCATATGGTGCACATCTATCCTGGGTTCAGCAGTAGCAGTTATTTTTTCTGTTTCTTAGTAGCTGGTGCACTCTGTAGTTTTTGACTTTTTGCCTGGGAACAGCACTGATAACACTGACGTTTTTAGTTGCTGCTCAGTGATGTTTACTCTGACCAAGGATTTTCTGAGTCTCATGTTCCGCCAGGGAGGAGGGGAAGCCGGAGGAAGCAGAGACAGAACACCTGACCCAAATTAACCAAAGAGTTATTCCATACCACATGACGTCATACCCAGTAGATAAAGTGGGCGCAGTTACCCAGAAGGGTTAGATCACTGCTTGGGTTGGGCTGGGTATCAGTTGGCGCGTAGTAAGCAATTGTATTCTCTTCCCTTGTTCTTTCCCTTATCATTATTATTATTGGTGGTAGCAGCAATGGTTTGTGTTATACCTTAGTTACTGGACTGTTCTTATCTCAGCCCATGGGAGTTACATTCTTTTGATTCTCTTCCCCATCCCCCCAGGAGTGAGGGGATGAAGGGGAGAGTTATCTAATGACTGCGTGGTTGATTTGCTGACCAGGCTTAAACCATGACAACATCTCTTAGAAATAAAACAAAGACTTCTTTTATTTCCAGTACCCCTTGGTGAAGAGTCATGGGTTGATGAGGTCAGGTTCACTTGACTCATGTGTCACCTAAGTTTATCAATCTGCTTGTACTGACTGAAGTGAAAATCAAGATATATGGAAAAAAATAAAAATGAAAACTTGAAAATTTTCATATGGACTGAGTGGAAAACTGAAAACCTGAGATTTATTGAAAGTAGAAACTCCATGAACTGCAACAAAAGTTTGTAAAGGTTTCAGGATGATGTTGAAATTTTAATCAAAAGTCCAGATACTAATCTACTTTTAAGCTACTTACACCAGTGTAATGCAATAAGCCTGAATGTTGTTCAATCAATGACACCTAGCTATAGCTTTTAGGTAGATTTGGACTCAATTGCATTTTACCCCAAATCCTGTCCTCTGTAGAGACAATAAGTGGTCCAGAGCTTGTTAAAACCATAAGTCTCTGCCTGATATTCAGTATTTTGAACTTAAAAAGTGGAATGTACATTTCTTTTCTAATACCAAGTTTATTTTGGAGAAGCTTTTCCTGACTGAGGAACTGAGCATTCACTGACTAAGGTCTTTATAAAATGACACCTTCAGCCTATGTCGGGGTGATGCAATGCATCAATTTAGGAACAGCAATACCTTACGTAATCCTGTCTCTAAAACTGCTTGCTTGCAAGGGAAGAAAAGATCATACAAGAGTAGCTTGAAGTGTATGGTATGTATGGCAAGTTAATCTTCATAGTCACTGAAGGCTAAGATGGAGTCTCTACCCAGAAGATCATAGAATCATAGAATTGTTTAGGTTAGAAAAGATCTTTAAAATCATTATATCCAACCATTAAGCTAACACTACCATGTGCAGCACTAAACCATGTCCCTGATTGGCATTCCTACAAGGCTTTAAATACATCCAGGGATGGGGACTCAACCACTTCCCTCTGCAACCTGTTCTTATGCTTGACAACTCTTTCAGTGAAAAAATGTTTCCTAATATCCAATCTAAGCCTTCCCTGGAGCAACTTGAGGCCGTTACCTCTTGTCCTGTCACTTGTTACCTGGGGGAAGAGACAGACCCCCACCTCACTACCTCCTTTAAGGTAGTTGTACAGAGCAATAAGGTCCCCCCCTCAGCCTCATTTTATCCAGCCTAGACCACCCAAGTTCCCTCAGCTGCTCCTCATGAGACTTTCATCAGCTTCATTGTCCTTCTTTGGACCTGCTCCAGCAATTCTTTATCTCTCCTGTAGTAAGGGACACAGAAATTAACACAGTATTCAAGGTGCAGCCTCACCAGTGCTGAGTACAGGGGAACTGTCACTTCTATAGTTCCACTGGCCACCGTGTTTCTGATACAAGCCAGGATGCCACTGGCCTTCTTGGCCATCTGGGCACAAGCTGGCTCATATTCAGCTGCCTGTCAACCAACAACCCCAGCTCCTTTTCTGCTGGGCAACTTTCCAGACACTCTTCCCCAGGCATGCAGTGCTGCACGGGGTTGTTGTGACCCAAGTGCAGGATCTGGCCCTTAGCCTTGTTGAACATCATCCAATTATACCAGTTAAAAGTTGGAGCTCCTCATTCTGGAGTATTTTTTTTCCAGAATAGCACTCTGCAGTGAACACTGATGGCTGTTTTCCCATTTTACTGTGCAAGAAATTTACAGGTTAAGCCAGAAAGCTGTCTCTCCACTTTGGGCAAATGTATTCCAAGATTCAGTTGTTTCCTTTATCAAGTAGAGTGGAAAATCTCCTTTTTGATTAACATATGCTGTTCAATTTTGCTACGTACATTATATTCTGTAGCATGAAAAGGAATACATACAGGCTACTTTCACAGCATTCATTTCCAAAATGACCCTGGGTATTTGCATATTTGTATTTTTATGCCCTAATTTTTATTTTTTGCAGCTGGACTTTCCTACTTGATCCTGATATAACTTTAGAATTATGATAACTGATGTTTTAACAGATTAATTTGACAAGTGAGCATTTCCTGCATTTGGAACTGTTTAAAGCATACCCTGTTTACAATGAAGTTTGAATGGAAGTAGTGTCTGCGCGTTGTCTCATGACTATGTGTTTTTCCTCGCAGTTTCAGCAAGATGCGTAATGTTTTGGTCAGTCTTGCCTTTTTATTGTCTACAAGGGCTTAACATGTTATCTGGTCCCTGCTGACACAGAATTGCTTATGGCTCCATAGATTCTCCTGTCACTCCTGTTTTTTGCGAGATGTTGATGGCCAGTTTAAATTTATTGTGAGTCATACTGATACTTACTTGAAGACCTGGAAAAAGATTTGGATTTTCATAAATTACTATGTTTGGAGCACCTTACATCATGGATTATGAAACAGAATTGTGCTTTTAATGTAGTTTATACTCTTAACACAGGAGCATCATGAGTCTCAGGGCATGTACATGCAGAGTGGATCAGTTACAACCATAATATGTTTCCTACAGTGACTGCAGACTCATTTTAATACCTGTAACTGTCTTTTCCACTTGGTAGGAAAATTGATACTTGCTCCAATTAAAATTACATTTAAAAAAGTTTTACTAACATATTTGTAGTTTGTGGGTCATATAAATGCTCTTTTTTCTTTCTGATCTTGTCAAAAACAAAGATCAGGTGTACAGGGAAAGCAATGCATCCACTCCATTAAAATGGCTTTTGCAATACCAACTGAAATAACCAGTGGCTGTGTAGCATAATAAACTGCCATGAACCATGTTTCCCATACTATCTTAAAAACAAGACTAAAGCATTCAGAACAGAAATGAATAAAGTGATGTAGTGATGTATCATCTCCCTTGCTCTTCTGTACTCTCAGGATAAAATATAGAGCTGTGCCTACTCCAGCTGTCATCTTGGTTCTGAATATGCAAAGAGCTATTATAATACAAAGACTCTCTTTCTTTCTACTAAACATAATACCGTCAGTTAGTTGGCTTATGTATACTAGATGCGGGAAAACACTTAACTGTGTGTCTTGTTTTCTGTGCTCATCTATTTCTATTTGTTGGGTTACAGATGAATGTTCACTTTCATCTCTGTGGTAGAATAACTTTGATACTTCTCTCAAATTCAGGTGCCAGGATGGATCAAAGCCTTTCCCAACAGACATGTTTGTATGAAGTAGAAGAGAGTGGCTGACTGACATAAAGCTTATATTGCCAAATTGTAATGGTGGCAAATTAAAATACTCCTACTGGCTATGCATTTTATTTATTTTCTTTCTTTTTATTTTTTTTTTTTTTTATTTTTGCTGAGAACAAGCAAGCTTTCTGAATCTCAATCAGTGGGTGGTTGGAGAAAAATACTTCTCTTGTTGTGAACAAAGGGAAAGCAGCAGTTTTGTGTTTTTCCCCTCAAATTTTGACTTGAAGGTAGATACAGTGAGAGAAACCTTCTTTGCAAAATATGAGTAAATCACTCCTTTTTTTGCAGGGGCAAGGAAGGGGGAACAAGAATATGAAGTTGATCTTTTCCAGCATGCCATCTTAGGAAATCTGTGTATTTAGATGAGTGCTTTTTCTACTATCTTCAGGTTACTTAGAATGAAGAATTCAAAAACCTATAACATCCTCATTTGTGATAATTCAGCTGTGGTGGGTATGCTGGAAGAGATGTTTTGTTCTCCTTACTATTCATATAACCCTCAGACAGATATTATCCTCCTGTTGTCAGGAACAAAATAGAAAGATGACTCTTCAAAGAGTTTAAAGAAAAATAAAATACCTGCTCGATTATGTTATATGCCTTTAAGCGTTTATCCAAAGCCCACTGAAATCAATGGAGAGACTCTTATATACTTTGGAAGGCTATAGGCCTTTATTTTCTACCTGTTCTTAGTGCTATACAAACAACCACCTTTTAGACCTAATAACTTATGAAAGAGAAAAGGAATACAGCATGATTCTTCAAGACATAAAGTGGCACTTTTTTTGAAACAGGAAATATTTTCCTCCTCAGTAACCAACTAACTACTGCATTTTTTACTCTCTTCAGGAATACTTTATCTTTTTGTGGGATATTAGTAACTCAGTTCATTGTGGAAAATTCTCTGCTTTGACAATACATGAATAGTTTCATAGTGAGGTTTTGAAACTTCTAACACATTTTATCCAAGCTTTTGCTAGTATATCTAAGTATTAGTTGTCAGTAGATAATATACAGTATATATGATGTTCTCAAAGTGTTCACTGTTTTTTGGTGTTTAGTATTCCAGATATGAAATTTGTCACCTAAGTCACTGGTATGATTTCTGGCATGCGCTCTGTTATTGTTGTTATTATTTTCCCTTATTGTTTGGAGGGAAAACAATGTACTAAATACTGCCCTCATTAATTCAATGGAAGATTTCAGGGTAGGTAATGTAGTTAAAAGGATAATCACACTCTTTACAGTTTGTAACTCCTGCTTTTATTTATTTTTAATATGTGCTGACTCCTTTCCACACATGTTGAACAGTGTGCTGTATGTCATTCTGAATACTGTTGTGTTTGATTAGTCTCTATGTTTTAGTGTTAGGGTTTAATTGAAATGTTTGTCTGATCCAAATATTTATCCTATTTCTTTTTTTTTTTTTTTTTTTTTTGTTGGGGAGTTTAGTCTGGCTCCTCCAGACATGGTTTCCTTTTTTTGTTTATCAGATCAATTTGTTATGAAGAACAGAGACAGGTGAAAGAGCAGATCATAAATTCCTATTGTGTATGGTGTTGGATTAATACTGACATTGCTTTGAATTAGAACTCAGTGTTTACTGGTGGAGGAGAGAGACCTACTGTATACTGCATTTTTTTTAATCACTGATTTATAATTTGCTCACATAAAAATACTGACATGACTACACTAATTTATTGATAGACAGTAGTGATTAAAGCTGGAGTAAACCAAAGATAACCTCAGGCTTTCCTGTACATTTAGCCTTTATTTTAGAGCACAAACAACCATGAATTGTCAGTACTTCTTTTTCTTCCCTAAAGTCCATTTGTTTTTAAAGTCTGGACTTGAATTTCTGAACTAGTAGATATTGGCAGTACTTGTCCAGGGAGGGCAGCAGTATAAGGAACTGATTCATGGGTTGCAGATAGTATGTACAAATTAAGAAATCCTTATGGATTTTGCTGCTAGTAAGTTGCCAGCCAGCTGAGGAAGAGAGGCGAAGGCAGATGATTTCCATCAAAGTGCTACCCAACTCCTACAATTACAGCCCTTGGGAAACATCTGATGTTTTAAATGTAACTCTGAGTTTTGGGTTGGATTTGTTGTAGTTGGACAGTTCTTTATTTTCCGTGTATAACACAGTCATGAAATGAGTACTTACATGCAATTAATAAAAATTACTGTGCATATACTTCTGGATTTGGAGCAAGTAGCAATATGTTAAAATAGTGACTCCCCCTCAGCCCCTTTGCAGTTGAGTATAGGAGGTGAATAGTTTACAGCTTTATAACTTCAAGCTGATGCTTTTATTGATTCAGAGGATCACCATAGATCAGAATCATCTCCCTGGAAATAAACAAGCGTGGTGTAAAAATTTTTGGAATTCAGAGAGATAAAAAGTAAACTGAAACAACTTTTATTATCAGCAATAGTCTTTGGCAAATACATGTAGAACAAAGGTGCATTGTGGCATGAAATTGCAGCTCATGATAATGAAAGATAATTGCTTGTGACTTTTGAACTCAAAATTAAAGAAACAGTAATTTGTCACCTCCTGACTGTTCTTTCCCTTCTGGTCACAGAAGGTGGATGGAAAATAGAAAAGGAGAAGAGACAATGGCTCCATTGATTATGTTTTCCTGGGTTTTATGGGTTTTCTGGAATTACAGGCTAACCTATGATAGACAAATAAGTGGACTAATCTTGCCTAACTTTATATATATATACATATTTATATGTATAGATAAAAAACAGATGTAATCTCTATGAAAACTGGACAAATACAAATGCACTGTGCTTAAACCCAGCCAAAGTTCTGTGATGTTAGGGGGTGTGTTTCCTCTTAAACTGTGTATATATATACATATATATGTATAATTTCTTTCTTATACTAAGATGAAGATACAGTGAAGTGTCTTAAATGGGAATGTCTCCTATACTTATCCACATTACTCCTGCCCCACAGAATGTTTGAGAACAGTAGGGAATGCAAACTTCCAGAAATTTCTCAAAAAGGGGATTACAATCTATTTCCAAAACAGATCTTAAATTTTACCAACTTTTTAGCTGGGTAAATAATATTGTCCAACAATCAGAATATCAGTTTTAAGCTTCATTCCTCTGGCTGTGGAGACATGGGACTTGCTGTGCATTTGGTAGTTGTAATTGCTCATATATGATAAGTGGAAGCCTTTTATTTTTTTTTTTTTCTCATATCCTTCCTCATGCTTAGGATACCTCAGCATTGGTTACTGTTAGACATAAGATGCTGGAATAAGTAGAGTACTAGACTGAAACATGAGTGCTTGCATTTGTCTCTGAAAAAAGAAGTTGAGATTTTTTGCCAAACACTGTTAAGCATTTTCCTTGAAGCTTTCCTTCTTCTATGAAATAATGCAACACATTCTGCTTTCATATGGTGCTTTTAGTGTACTCATGACCCTCCAGATGGGAGAACAGAAACATCTACTCTTCCTATTACTGAGGGTCAGAAAAATCAGAACAATATTGTGAAAAATCAGAGCAATATTATATAGCTTCCTTTAAAGAAAAAAAGTTTAATAACAACAGAAATCACAATAAATAGAGTGCTTACTATTCATTTATTTGCAATGTCATTCTGAAGATTGACTATTCAATATATGTTAATATACTCAGGAATCTCAGCAAGAGTAATGATGGGCATCTACCCCTTGATACTTAACAATTATTTCTAACAACAGCATAAAGTTTTTAACTTCATATAAGATTTATAACATGCAATTGTTCTAGGAAATACTGACAAATTTGTTGCATCATTTTAAATTAATTCTTCTTCAACTAAATAACCATAAAGATTAGGAAAATATTTAGTGAAACCTACTGGTAACTTCAGTAATTTACAAATAGTAAATTAATCATAAAGGTTATGTGAAATAACACTAAATGTGGCCAGAAAGTCCCAAATTGAGGTCAAAACTAATTTTGGACTATTTTTCTGAAGATTTGAACTAGTTTTATGAATGTAGTTGAGGACAGTAAGCTCAACTCTTATTTTCTCCTCTTTTTTTGTTACTTGCTTTTTATTTTTCACTGCTTTTCTTTCTAAACCTTGTTTGCTTTTAAGGTCCTGAAAAAATACTAGTACCACCTATTGCTTTCCAATAATTTGTCTTTCCATTACTACTATGGAGCATCAACTCAGGATTTACTTTCTTTCCCCCTGTTGTCCGACAACATCTTATTTTGGCCTCTTTGATTTGATTGCAAGCTTTATGCAGGCCAAGCTTACCTTTATGTTTTTTACTTGTATCACACCTAGCACAATGGCTTCAAA
Organism: Bolborhynchus lineola; assembly: GCA_025448015.1. Classification (NCBI taxonomy): domain Eukaryota; kingdom Metazoa; phylum Chordata; class Aves; order Psittaciformes; family Psittacidae; genus Bolborhynchus; species Bolborhynchus lineola. Next base: position 8,958 of record JAOEHX010035281.1, read on the forward strand.
GTGCTGATAAAACAAACTTCCCATTAACACTTTCTTCTAGTTTGCCCCTTGTGCTTTACACACACCTTTACGGCTTCTAAGATATTCCTCTTCTCATTCCGTCTTCTCTTGACTATGTCAATGTGGCTAAATGACAGAAGATCACAGACCCACCCTTGATGCTGAAACCAAGTGATACTGGCTTCCATTCACCCTGTTTAGGATTGTCATTCTCTCTACCAGATTTGTCTTCTAGAAAGACAGTTGGAGTGGTGTAAGACATACCCAGTGAACAAGACAACAATTAAGCAATGCAGATGACTAGGGATCCAACGTTTAAGGCTACTCCCTAGCAGCATAGTGTCTCTTTGTCAGTAATCTGATCTAATATTAAGATCGGGATAGGGCTCTTTCAATGTCCTGCTACCCTTCTCTCTTCGGGAGAGCTCCATCACATGATGTTGAAGGTCCTGAAATGAGAAAAGGTAATGGACTGTAGAAGAAGTAAGTCTGAGAGCTAATCTGTTATGCTGTGCATAATCTCTTTGAAGAAAAAAAACTGAAATTGTGATTAAACTTAATAAAATATGTGGATAATGTAAACTTCCTAAAAGATACTATGTGCAAAATAGCATAGCAATCTGATGGTCTGGAAATACCTCTCTGAAGAGAAGAAAGGTCGCATTATTTGCAATTAGTGAGTCCTAAGAGCTCACACTGAAGATTTTGTGTGAATTTAAAGAACTTGTAGCTATTGCAGCCATATTTATGAAAGAGATTTCCATTACTCAAACTACCTTCCTAATGGATTATAAAACACTAAGAAGAGAGTAAACAAAGAAGCAGAATAAATCGGGGGAGTGGGGGAGGGAGGTGTAGGGGGAGGAGTTGGAAAAAAAGAGCAATCTACATTGAACAGAGAGATGATCCAGCCCTGGTAAGAGATGTGTTACCCAGATACTGAGTTAGCTGAGATGTTCAAACAGCTAAAATGTTTCTTAATGTTGAGTTTTATCCAAAAGGGGGGCAGGGAAGAGGTTGTTTGTTTTCTGTCATGGAACCTTATTTCTGATTTCATCATCAAGACCTTAACCCTTCTATTTGCTAGAATAAAGCTTGCCCTCTCTTGAACTTTATCTAGTGTTTACACAAAATGTGTGAGAATCTGCTAAGCACAAAGAAGAATTTATCACAATAAAAAATGGATGAATAAAAATGCACAGAGTATAAATCCAGCCAGAAGAAATTTCTGTGAACTTAAGAACTGTTTCCTCCTAAACTGCAAGGATTGGCTAGTGCCATATGTTGAAAAAATACATCTGGAAAGTGTAAACCAGAATATTTCTGCAAAAGAAAGAGGGGTGGTATTATATAATATCACTTTAACCAATATTCTTAAACAGCCTGTGTTTTTTTCCTTCCCTTAAATTCTCGAATATAATGTTTTAGTCATATCCCACCTCCTTTCTTATGTTTTCTTTATATTCTATTAACTTATTTCCTTTCTGAACTCTTCTGGCAGGCTGTCTGCCTACCTATTTCTACTCAAAAATCTTTCTTTTAAGACTGTCTTCCTCTATGGGTTCTCATCTTACTCTCCTTTTTTCCCAAGTATGTTCACAGTCCTACAGCTGGAACTCTGCTTTTCCCCAAATCCCATCCAATCCAGTTTTCATTTGTAGTCCCTGGAAAAGAATCTCAAAAGTCTCATTATTGGTATCTTCCTGGTAGCCGCTGGAACTTGGGGTTGCAGCTGTAAAGTATTGCCTGAGACGGGAAAAGTACTTCCTGAAATTGTGTCATATAGCCGGAAGCTTTTGGTTTAGGGCAACAAATACAGGCAGAGGAACTATTTTCACCTCAGGGTGGCTATTTTTAATTCAATTACCTCCAACTAGCTGTACAGGAATATTTGGTGCAGCACACGCCTTTGTTTTATTTTTCATGGAGGCCAGGCTGATATCACCCCTTTCATCCCTGCAGAGATTATTGCTTCAGAAAGGGCAATAGGTTTTTGGGTTTTGGTTTTTTTTTTTTTTTTTTTGGCGTGTCTGCCTTTATCATCATTTCTTTTCCTCTTCTGTCAAAAAGGGATGCATTCCCAACAACATAACAGAAGTCTGAGGAGAAGAGGGGCTGCTGCAGGCCAACTTGTTCGCTGCGTTTCATGTTGTACTCACAGCAGATAGAATATCATTTCTTGCATGGGGAACTGGTATGTGGAGTAGAAAATTCCAAAACTCAATTGTTAATGCTCTGATATTTTAATTAGTGGCAATTTGTGAAAATCTGTATGCATAACATAGGAATTTGGCATGTATTTGTAACACATTCCACATATTTGTTGCAAGCAGACAATTCCATTCTGGAAATAAAGTTTATCTTCATTTTCGTCTCTCATATTAGTCTGTGATCCCAAAATGATGATAGCACAGACTAATTACATTTTATAGAAGAGAGATATTTCCTTTCTAAAATGCAGTTGATCTTTCCTGATTAAGAAGTTTCAAGCACAACAAATAGTCTGTCAAGAAAAGAGATTTTCTTTGAAAAAAATAAGTCATAAGACAGACATCAGTGGTCATTCACTAGAACTGACCTTAATGTTGTTTGGCAAAGAATAGCTAAGATTACTAAAGGATGAGTACCAGTTCACCTACCTTTTCAACCATTTTTAGTAGTTTAGTAGTAGTACCAAGGATTTAGGCTTGATAAATCCTTAGGAGACTAATGGGGCTATTTTGCCTCCAGAGAATATATGTTGCCTCTCTGAGAAATACCTGAATATTTTGAAAGAAATGTATAGAATAGTTTTGGGTTGTTTTTAATTCTTCCTATATATAATTTCAGCACAAATCATTCATTTTACATGCACATGAAGTAAGTTAAAAATGCAGTTGTAAAACAAGTTTGTAATGCATTTGAGTTTGTATTTCTGATGATAAGAAGTACGATACCCACTGATAAAAAGCTGAGATGGATTGATGGGCTAACATCCTGTAATTCCTATGCCACTCAGCAGCAGCAATGGTGAATCAGTTCTAACACTGTGTACTCATTAAAATCAGGGATTGTACAGTATGCACAAATTTTTTTAGATGTAATTCGACTAAGAATATAATGATCTAATTTACAAAGAAAGAAGCATTGCAATTTCTCAAGAAGTTTGCTTAGCTGTGCACAAGCTTTCAACATACTTATATATTAGTTACACAGTATTTTAGATGCAATTAATGTTATAACATTTGATGTGTTACAGAACTCTGACAGCTGCGAAGAGGAGAGTACATAGGGTGGAAACATAGCCTCCAAACACATAAATCTCATGCTCTGTGAAGCGATGTCAGCATTTTCAAGATATTTTCAAGGAAAAAAAAGCAACAAAAAAGGTATGAATTTTCATTCTTTAATCTTTTATTAATTAGCTGCAATATAACCAATCCTTATTTACCTCGCCCTCAGAATTTTCAGATGTACTATAAATTGCAATTTAGTCATACAGCAAAATGAACTTTTTTCAATGAACTTTTTTTTTATATATATGTGCGCGCTACCAATTTTATCTATAGAATTATGCCTACTAGCATTTCAATTGCAAAACACCTATATTCAGTAATAAATTGTTTCAGAAAAAAAATAATCAGATTGAGCTCAAGTCTTATCTTAAGTCTCAAATCCAAATCCATTTCTTTAAATTTTTGTTGTTTGGGGTTTTTTTGTTTTCATAAATTCCCTTATCTTTTACCTAGACCTTCCCTCCTAATAGACAGCCTGCCCCTCATTAAAATCAGTCTTTGATTCTTCGATGTTATGGCCATGTCTCACTAATGAGAACTGAGACTATGTCATATAAAATCAGTTTTTTCCCAGAATGACTCAGAATCTGAGGCAAAGTTCAGAAAGTGACACACTGATAATGTTTCTTTCAGTGGATTATTTCAAACTGGCTGCCTGGAGATGATCTATTATGGGTAGTGGTGGTGAAGTTCTTTAAGGCAATCAAGGAATTCACGAGGGAGAGAAACATAGGAATTAAATTGTCAAGCATACAGCCTGGTAAACTCCTGCTGGTGTTGCTGATTGCCCCTGTGGGCACAGACCCTTCAGCCAGGATGCATGCTTTGAGGCTTAGCGTTTGGTTCCAGTATCCTCAGAAATTCAGTCCTGTCTCCTGATACTCTCTCTGTAGATTGATCATGGAATTCCAGAATTCTGCTAATGATTTGGGATTTCCAAAGCCAGATGCAGTATTAATAACTTTATGTTAAGTAAATACTGGTGGTCCCTCCTTCCATTTATTTGTCTCATCTTTCAAATCCATATTCAGCAGTTTTGCAGTTCACACAAAGCAAGCTTCTGTAGGGACATTCTCCTTCATACAGTGGACCATATAAATGCCTGAACAAGCTGAACGAGGTCCATAATAAGATGCAAAATAGCAGTATCTTTTTAGAAATATTATTGCCATGATCTGAAAATAATTTACAAGCTCCCCTGTCTTCTATGTGTTACTTCACTTTCCAGGTTAAAACTTGTATCTCTGCTACGTCCTGTATGATGCAGTTGTACCTCCATCAATCTGTATTGATGTCTTTCTGTGCAGCATTCCATTGCACTGTAAAGATTAGTCTTTACTGATATCATATAAATAGCTTCTATACATTAAGGATAATTTTAATTGTTTTTATGCACCATTTTTATTCTGTCTTATAATCATAGAATCATAGAATTGTTAGGTTTGGAAAGGACCCTAAGATCATCTAGATCCAACCCCCATGCCATGGGCAGGGACACCTCACACTAAACCATGCCACCCAAGGCTATGTCCAACCTGGCCTTGAACACCACCAGGG
>JAOEHX010035283.1:5992-19091 GCA_025448015.1 Bolborhynchus lineola
CCACACCCTTCCAGGTCTCTGCCCTCCATTTCTGCCTCCTGGGCATGACGTGCTGTGGTATGGAATACCTCTTTGGTCAGTTTAGGTCAAGTGCCCTGTCTCTGCTTCCTCCTGGCTTCCCCTCCTCCCTGGCAGAGCATGAGGCTCCGAAAGTCCTTGTCCAGACCAAACACCACTAAGCCATAACTAAAAACATTGGTGCTACCAGCGCTGTTCCCAGGCTGAAAGTCAAAAAGACAGCGCTGCACCAGCTACCGAGAGGGAGAAAAATTACTGCTACTGCTGAACCCAGGAAAGATACTTATTTATGCCTGTAGGAAGTCCAAATTTTATAATTTATCCATACATGTAAAAATCTGGAAAGAAGAAAAATATGTTTCCATTTTGGGTTGGTCTTAATAAAAAAATGACTTAAGAGAGATCAAAATCAAAATGGCACAAAAAATAAGATGGTTCTACAGACAGCTAGTATGTATAATAGCATTTTTTGAATGCTATTTCCAGAAGGCTTCTATTCCACAAGTTATTTCCACAAGATATCATGTTGGCACACAATGAAATGTAAAATCTATTATAAAAGTGGAAATACATCAACGATTTCAGTGAGTGGTAGGTAAGTAGGTAAGCCATCATTGTGGAATAATTAGGAATTAAACTTATATTTGAAATGCAGCATTGTCCACACATAAAGGAAAAACAGACTTTCAGGGCCTCTCAAAGCAGTATGCAGCCAGTCCTGGAATGTGCACTCCACAGTGGTTCCCATGCATACACAGACGGATGATGGAGTGGAGTGAAGACCTCGCGGCCATGATTTGTCCTAACGTTGACAAGAAACAGGAACCCAGTGGTATAAGAAACTGCTAAGCTGCACGTACGCTGGCCTGAGTCGGCGACCTGTCATCATTTGACAGAATGTCATCCTCTGTGTGAACTTTTCTTCATTATAATATCATTATAATGCATTTACATGCTAAAATACGCTCCCATCTCCAGTGCAACACTCCCTCAAAAAAAGAGACCACCCCTCACTGAGCATGCCCTCTGAATTTTTGATGTCATATACCTGTAAAAGTGAAGTGAGAGAGATTTGCACCAATAATAATAAAGGTATGTATGACTAGAGACACTTAAGCTCCACCTTGAAGATAAAAAAATCATGTAAAATGACTCAGGAGTGGGGGGAATATTGGGGAAGATACCATTGTGGAAAATAACATCAATAGACTCCTGGGACCTGTCAATGTCCCCCCGCATAGGGACCCTGTGGGTAAGACTTGCGCTGTATCCAGTGCTTCCCTGGGAAAACTCTATAGGAGTTATTTTAGAGCCAGGCTGTGTTAACTCTGTCGAGCACTTGTATCCATGTAGCTATTATTAGCAGGTGCTTTTGCAGACAGTATTTATCACCAGCAATCCATAAGAACTGGTATCTGTTGTCTCAATAAACTCAATCAATAAACTGCACTGTTTCGGTAGCTAATCACCACTATCAGTAAATCCGGACCAGTGGAGGTTCAATATAAGTGAATGCGGTCGGATTGGTATCTTGACCAGTAGAGGTTCGAGCGAATGTGGTCAGATTGATAGTTGTAGCTGATTGGACTGGGAAGTGTGGTGCACTTTTGGTAAATCCGGACCAATAGAGGTTTGATATAAGTGAACGCGGTCGGATCGAAATCCGGACCATTAGTGGTTCGATATAAGCGAACGTGGTTGGATTGGTAGTTGCATATTGGAACCATTCCCTGTCCCTATAATAAGGCAAGGGGATTTGTTTTCTTTTTAATGCAACAATGACCATTCATGATAATCCTTCTACCAAATAATAACTTGTGTACATTTTCTTCTTACACATAAAAGCTGATATCTCAAATTTCTAAATAATAACGGGACTCTTTTTTTTCTAGGTTTCTTTAGTTCCATGAGAGTAAATGTCTCTTTAAATACATATTGAGATTTAATTTGGAATATTATAAAATCTAAACTCTTCTCTTTATCTTTTATTTTCTTACTTGCAAAACATATAAAACAAAATTATAATGTTATTGTCACTTTGGCCAACTTGTATCTCATCTGTCTCCCTAAAATTGCTTTAGTTTATTAAGCATTTCAAGGGCCTCCTCCTTTTATCTAGTTTTCTCAAGTTTAAGTTTTGCAATAAAATCTCAAATCACCTGGTTTCCATGGCTTGTGATCTCCTATAATATCATCCAAAGGAAAATTATAAAACTTCATATGCTTGAGTACACATGCATATATAATATATCATGCCATAGCACATAAACTACCACAAAATCACCACCAGCAAGTATATCTATGATTATCTTGATCTATATCAAATATCAAATTACTATCAACAGTCAACAATACAGCATCAATCAATATTATAACAAGAACGAATAACAGCTAACCCAAGAACACTTGAGTATAACAGCAAACCCAATAAAGTGTATTTCAAACTTCTCATTAGTGAAGCAAACTTATCAACAGTATAACAGCAGATATGTTTATGATGGATTACTTACCTGGATAGGTAGCACTGGTATCAAGTGAATTAAACAGATTTCAGAAGGGGCCAAAACAATCCTAGAAGGGGACCCAATCATTCCAGAGATGGGAGGACAAACCAAACTGACCCCAAAAGTGGGCCCCAAGTAGGACCAGTAAGATGGCAGGCACAGTCTCACTTCAGAGATGATTTATGGTTCACAGAGGCTGGAGTCAGCTGGGAGAGCCTGGTGAGAATCCAAGATCTTGTAGAAAGTCCATGTGAAGAGGTCAGCCTCAGTAGGAAATGAAAAGTCCATGCACCATGGGAAGTTCCCAGAGAGAGGTTCTATCTTGGGTAAAAATTAAATCCTTGTTATAAAGATAAAACAGAGTATAGGACATCAGCCTTTTGAACAACGAATGGATGGTGTTAGTTTTGATTTTTCACCTGTAATGATGCTGTTTTTTGCTCTTTCAGACCTACTTTATTTTCCCAGACCATTTCCATTTTGTCAGATGGCAAGTTGCTGTTATAGACCCTTGGTTTTGTATTTATCAATGGCACCTGAACATGACTCTGGTTTCTAGGTACCCCAACCGTACATAAGAGAATCCAGCTGTGCTTTGCAAGGATGTTTCTGGTTCCCAGCTCTAGTCCTGGGCTCATGACTCCCAGATTGGCAGGCAACTTCTCTGTCAGTATTTTTCAGCAGATATTTTCTTCTGTTCAGTAATTTTCCCCTTCTAAACAGGCCAACTGTATGGCTGCTCACATCAACCTATTTTGCACGTTTAGTTATGCCTGCATATAAGTACTTCAGTGATCTGCAATTCAGTGTTTTAATCAGTATATTGCACTTTCTTAACCTAACACATAACCACAGGAAGTCTTAGTACATAGTACACAAAACTGTTATTTGAAAATGTAGACCCAGATTTGGTTTCTAAGTACTAAAGGACTGATTTTCTTCACCCTGAAATCTAATTATGAAAATAAAACATTTCAAACCATATTCTAACAGGTTGTAATAACTCACTGTGCAAAATAGTAGTATGATTCATTCAGCATATTCCTTCTTGGTATTTGAGGGGTAGGAGGTTGATTGCTTGTTTAATAGATTTTCAATCATCCTGCATATAAAACTTGAAAACTTGTTCTGTTTGTTGCTATATTAACTTCTTCAAAATGTATCAGCTGCTTGTTCTCTACACACCTCCTCCCCATTCCCTGCACCAGAATTCTGGGTAAACAAAAATTGGACAGTATATGAAGCAGGCAGCATAACACAAGTAAAATGTCTTCTACTGCATGTCAGTAAAAACGTTCCTCAGAATACCTGAACAATAAGTATGGTTGTCCCATATATCCTTTTATGTGTTCATGGCAGCTTAAATGTTCAAACTTTGGTGAAACATTGACTTGTGCCAATGTTCTATACTCCTCTGTCACACATGTTTTCATGATGAGAAACGTTATGGTAACTCTCAGTGCAAAGTGGTACTCTCCTATACAATATTTGGTTACCAGAAAACTAGGTCTAGCCTGCAGCCATAGCCTGAAAAATAATGCATCTGGGAGAAGGGAGAAAACCTGTCTGGATCAGCAGCAGGTTTAGGACAAGGGAAAACCTCTACTTTTAAATGTTTGCACCTTACAATAGATGAGGTTTTGCAAGGACTGTTTGTGCCAGCAAGTGGTAGCACATCTCTAAACAGCATAACTGTTTGCACTGATTTTGCTGTAAACAAAGGTCTCTCAGGGAATCAGGTGTGGCCCAAAAGAAAGTATCCATGCTTGAGGGTTTTGAATTATGAAGTCATGAAAGATGACGGAATATCTACTGACATACCTCTACCTGATTGACCACAACAGACCCTGAGATTGGAACAAATGTAAAGTCAACAAGGAGAGTAGGAAGAAGACATCACAATTAGTGAAGATAAAGCAAACCTGTGAATTTGAAAGAGCAAAGGCTTGAATTTAGCTCCCATAAAGGAATGATCTATTCCTTTTTAAGCTGTCATCTGCTTTGGATTCCTATTCATTCACTATAGGTCTAACCCAAAATATTATTCCAGGAATGAAAAGTCTACAAGAAGTGTCATCCAGACATCATTCATAAGCAGCTTCTCTTCTGACAAAGCAACACTATTAAGGAGACATTTTTGCTTTAAAATATCTAACCAGCTTCATACACCTTTCCTCCAACCAAGAATGATGCAAACAATTGCAGGGAATGAGTGCTTGGGATCATGGGATGGTTTTCTTTTCTAAAGAATTTTTCCCCTAGTAGTCATAGAGAATGTTATGAAAAACATTTTCTCACAAGGTTATTTATCTGACAATTATACTACATCCATAAGAATCCCCAGAAAATCTATTATACTATTCACGCACAACGTACTTGGTTTGTCTTGCAAAATGCTAGCATTTGTTTAAAAATACTGTTCATTCAATTATTTAACTCCTGATTTTTATGCTTCATCCTTATTAGTCAACAGAAATAAGTCTGAGGACTCAGTGACAGTACCAACACAGCAATTTAAGAACAAGAAATTCATTTTTGATTTGATAGTATCATGTCAGACCATAACATCAGTAAGAAAAAGCCATGTCCTCATTTATGACTCTGTTGAAAGGAAAGAATCTTGAACTGAAGTGATCCTGTCAGAATTTGACATAAACCTGTAGGAAGAACAGACATTTCATTCAGGGGCTTAAGATCACTAACTAATCTATCTCCTGCTGAGTTTGGCCCTAATTTTGTATTCTAGGAATGAAGAGAAAATCTGTTACTCTGCATGTCCTCTCTAGACAAGTTTACTTATGCTCTGTAGCTGCATAAGAAATAAATAACATGTTGTGCACAGGATTTGAGCTACTTTACTTTTTCAGAGCTGATGCAGAAGTTTAAATGACTTGGAAAAGAATGTTATTTGAGGTAATTCAGCCCATTTGAACTGCAATGAAGCAACTTTGGATGAGCTGTTGATCCAGCTTGGTATAATTAGGTATCACGAAAGAGTGTTCACTGCAAAATTAACCTTTTGCACTAAAAATTGGAAGTCTGAGCTAAACAGACTTTTTTTTTTTTTTTTTTTTTTTTTTTTGGCTTTCCCATAGTCTTTTGTATTTTCTGACATTTTAATGTGTGGACTTTACACTGAGATTCTTTTCAGCTAACACATCAGTGGAGAACGACTGTGCTAGCTTTGATTTCTGCCCACTTTGAACTAAAACTTAAGGTCATAGCTCAACTTTTATCACTGCTTTTTTAGAAACAAAAACTCCATACATTTTCTTTCTCACTGATACAGCTATATCTTAAAAATCTGCAAGAAAACTATTACAAAATCATTACACTTGCAAGAGGAAAAAAATAAAGAACAAAGTAAAACTGAGTAGTGTAATTAACATAAAAGAGAGACAAACATTTTCTCTCATCCTTTGCCTTTTAGAGTAGCCTGAGTAAGGGCTAGGCAAACTTTGGGACTTGGTTTCTGTAGCTGACACTTGTTTAATTAGAGTGTGAATTCCATAATTGCTGGAGATGTGAGACCATGAGGTGTATTATTATGTAACATTTCTTAGTTAGGGATACTTTCAAATTTAATTTCCTTAAATGTTGATGCTACCTTGAAATAAGACTTACAGTGGCATATTTGTTGCATCCTCTACATAACTATGACTAAAAAAGATTGATCTGGTTTATGGGTGATATTTTTAAAAAATATTACTACCAATTTAGGTGACATTTCTGAAAGCTAGATGTTTTTAATAGGAGCTGAAAATGTTGAAAATGTACATATACACTAGTCTTTTATCTTGTTAAATGAACTGTTAGAAGCAAACTCCTTGGTTTTCCCATTCACCGCATTTTAGTACATATCACAGAGTAATCTCAGAGTTCACTATTTGTATTTCCTTTGTATGCAAGTCAATAAAGCATTCTCCAGCACCCCTAGAGCATTTCTACATCCATTAAAACCAAGCTAGAGAAAGTGGTAATAAAAAAATCTCTAAAATTCTGATAATATGTGTGTCAAGTCATTAGCACTGTTTTGCTCTACAGATACGGTTTTATAGGTTGGCACTAATTTCCCTCACTGCCAAGTCAGAGGTTAAACAGGCAAGCAATTTCTTAATGGACCAGCCTAATTTTAAGGGAAGATTTGTACCTTTTATATAAGTAGACAAAGTTACACATAAATTTCAGTTGTAGCCATCTCCCAGTAACACAGTGTCATAATGTCAGTCACATCTTTCCTTATCTTGGAATAATCAGAGCACATTTGAAGTTTTCTAAACATCTTCCATACAATTAAGCGACACTGTTTCCAGGAAAAAAAAAAAAAAAAAAAAAAAAAAAGAAACAAGTATTATTATTGCTGAAAGAAATTATCCTCTCTTCCCTATTTGTCATTCAAATATGTTTGTATACTGGCAAAATTCCTGAAATGTTCCATGCTGATTGTGCACATGAGCACTTACTTTGTTTTGGTTTGGTTTTTAATTTATTTTCCCAATTATAATTCTGATAGCTCCATACATCTTTTCCTTCCTGTTTTTATGAAAATGCACCTGAAATACTGCCAAAAAATTTTAAAAATACTAGTGCAAAGTCCATTATACTGCTGAGCATGAGTCATTCAATCTTTTCTGTGTAAACCGCATCATTCACACCTTTGCAGACAAAGCTGGGTCAACCCTAGAATATATCTTCTAGTGCTAAATCTAACTTTCTCAAATTGTGAAAATACTAGGTTTTACTTATTTTGTAGAATGACATTTGCAACAGTTTGTTATCCTTAAAAAAATTAACATTTCCAAAATACTAATTTTGTTATTATGAATAGGAAGTAGAGATCAATTTTTCATTAATCGAGCACTATTAATGCAGAACTTACAGACTTTCAAATATTTGATAGAAAGATGATTATAAAGGTATCTTGGCCCAGTTGAAACCTTGCAGTAATCTGGGTATTTTTTGAGGCTGTATTTAATCCAGTTACGACCCTTTTTGGGGTTTTCTGAATGAAGAGAGAAACATGGAGAAATCTGTCTCAGATTGCCTTATATCTCAGAGAACAATTTTTTCTTCTTAGTATGAGAAAACCAGTAGCAAATTATTATCAGAGATAGAAGTTTTGATGAAATGGCTTTTTACTAAAATATGCTGAGGCTAAGATATTGATCTTTCAAAGCTCATGGTACCCAGCAAGGTTTCAGATAGAAAGTGTCTGAGACCCAAAGTAAAATTACTGTGTCACTTCTCCAGAAAGAGCTGAAAGAAAACACTGACCTTTTTTCAATATAGAGGTGTACCTTTCAAATCATTCCCATTTTATGAAACACTCAAATATTGGGGGCTTTTGCTCGAAAAAAAAGATAAAGAGGAAGGGAAGGGAAGCAGCAAAGCAACACTTCCTTGAAAAAGTGAAAGGAAGCAAAGTTTTCATTCTCTGGCCAGTATGAATACACAATTTACTTAATAACACTCTCTGATCCATGGAGGACATTTCTGTATAAGGATTAGATCACTAGTTCCCCTTGGATTGCTATAACTTTTCATTCTGTTGCCTAAAGTAAGACTTTCTTAATGTGAAAGAATGTTTTAGAAGAAAACCAGTGTCTGCAGCTGTCCAAAATAACTAATACAGCGGAGCAAACAACAAACTCAAAACACAAAGGGCGGCTGAATTTCCTCTGTCTTCCAGACCTTCAGAACTAAATAGGCACAGGATCAGAGATAATTTTACTGTGTAGTAGACTAATGTTACTACTGCAGCATTAATTCAAAATATTTATCCCTAAGATTTATGTTTATCACTTTTTTTTTTTTTTTCCCCATTAAGGCAGTAACTCTTTCTGATATGAAAAATGTGAGCTTCTCTTTTTTGATATCAGAGGTAGAGGCTGCTTTGCATGTGTGTTCATGGATGCATACAGGTGCAATGTTGTGTGCCTTCATACTGTTCCCATAAATACTTTTCAAAGTTTTTATTAAGAGTTTACAAACTCAAATTTAAGAACTAGAATGTGTGCATTTGAAATTAGTGCTGAGGTTGAAAGTTACTTAGATAACTATTTTATTAAATCTAATAACACTCAGGTGTAAGAAAAAAGAGTATGTTTACTTTTGCATCTGGAGATCTTACTTCAGAACTTAAAAAATTAAACAATTGTAACTGGCAGTTTGCTGTATTCCTCAGCATAAAAATCCTTTAACAGTGTACTGGTCAAAAGATGGTTTATTGCTAGACAGATATTCTGAGTTTTATAAAGCCTTTAGGAGAGCAATGGGAAAGTTGAAGACTCTCTGTATCACTCACTCACCCACTGGGCCTCTTTCATTCAGCGATGCACAGAGAAAGTCCTCCAGAATAATATACTTAATTAAGAGGACACAAAAATACGTACGGCTAATGCTGGCCCACACCCAGTGAGATAGCCAGAGAGCTTTGATAGGCAGGAAGTCACTAGGAAAATATTTTTTTTCCCCTTGAAATGTGGTGACACTTGGTGATGTTAAATTGACAACTCTAAATCCTGTGTTTTTTTTTCTACATATATTTCCTGCCTGTTTTTTGCCTCTTGAACCCCTGAACTCCTAACTTCTCTTTCAGCAATGATTCTTATTTTTGTTTTAGTTTTTTCGACTATGCAGGACTTCAGCTGGCACAATTCACAATGTAACAACAATTTTCTTAGTCAAACTGAACCAAGGTCACACAGCTATGTAGCATCAAACTAAACCTTGGATCACAGGCACCTGAATTATGGGGATAAAGATTACATCAAGGTTTTCTAGGAAGCTAGAAAACAGGATTTTTTGCTGTAAACAATATTTTCTTAGAAGGGAAATATGCTTTTCTGGTACTTTTTATTGTTTTTCACTTCATCCTAACAAAAAGTCGGGAGTTCCTCCAGTCCTCTAAACAGTAGCTTCTCCATCTGTCAATATCTTCAAATTCTCAGGAAAAAGTCTGGTGAAATTTAGCAAGCACAGATACAAAAAAAAACCAAAAAAAAAAAACAAAAAAAAAAAAAAATCAGTGTCTTTCTGCAATTCATTCTACATGAAATAAAAATTTTCCAAGTTCCAAACTGTTTTCTCCTCCATTTCTTAATTTTGCTGCTGATGTACCCTACTATTCTGTGAAATGAAGAGATTTATGACCTCTTCCAGTATTGAAATCTGATTGGTTCAGTCCTTAAGCAGCATATGACCAGAAACAGTTAGAATTGCCTGCCCAGAATCATAGATATCTGAATAGGTTGAAGGAAGTTATTGAAGACTTAGTGGTATGTCACATTCTTCTGAACATTTCTGATTCCTCCAATTTACTTTACTTTATATAAAATATTCTTCCCTAAATTTCGTGGTTTAGTTCTCATGAAAAAAAAAAAAAAAAAAACAAACAAAAAAACAAACTCCCCCCCACCAAAAAAAAAACAAAACAAAAAACCCCAAAAAGAACAAACCCCGAAACCCCAGTTTTTATGTTCCATGTTCTCTATATTGAAACATTAAGTAGTGTTCACTACTGGGGAAAACGAACAATTTTAGTATCAGGTAATTTTGGGATATATTGATGGAAAAGTGCCAATATAGAAAGTGTTCTTCACAAAAAACGGAGAAGAAAATGTGTAACTAGAGGAAATACTTGCTGTTTCTTTGAATCAGTAGCAGGAAGCCAGAGAGGAGGCACAGAGGAAAGAGCTACTGACTGGGCCTGTGAGTTGCGCATTCCAGGTGATGTGAGTAAATTATTTGAAGGAGCAGTTTGTTCTCACTTTCTGCTTCCCCCTGCAGAGAACTGCCTTTCCTCCACAAGTGGACAGTCACACTGACTGCTTATTCAAATATTCAAGGGAAATTTTAAGGGTGACTATTCAACAACGTCAAGTATGAGAAGCAGCAGAGAGGTGAATAGGATTTCTGAAAATGACAACAGATCCACAAAATCTGATTTGTAAAAGTAAGGAATAATAATTGAATGTCTTTGCAACACTTTTCTGGGAGTCAGTTAATTGAAATAGAATTTTGTGGTCAAAGTGCTTGTTCTTTGCATTAGCCATATATTTTAATCCTAGATTTTTAATTAAATATTAAGTATCATCCCTTGAAAACAAACAGGGGAAGTATATAATTCAAATAAGAGCTCTGGCACCAATGTCGCCTGGAATTGTACTGCTTCCCTATAAGAAGCTCTTCTTTCATTAATTTCTGTTTCAAAATTTATCTCTAGGATGCCTCAAGCTATGCTATTAAAATAGTATAAACTGTGACTAGTATGCAGAATACATTAATTTTAGAAGTAAAAATTAAATGATACAAATGTGGTATACGTTCATCAGAAGACTCAAAATATTTCCAGACTAAGATTTTGAGGAGTAATGAGGAACCACTTTCATACTGATATGTGACCACAAACAGGGACGGACTGAATTACTTTGTGCCCGCAAACCTTACAGTGCCAAATGCCCCAGTATCTCTTGGCTATTTTACAGATTGGCATAAGTATTCACGAAATGCAATTCATGCATATACCCTGCATGTCTGCTGCCTTATTTAAATAAAATTCAATTCAATTAAGTTGAATTAAATGTGAATTGCTTATTTTATAACTGCTAATTTATAAATTGGCTCTCATCCCATTACAGGAGAAAAGCTTAATCTCTAAATGTCAGAGAAGGACTGGTGGCAGAACTGAAACAGGACAGAATCAGAGCATTGTATGGGATTTTTGCTTTTCAAAGATTGGCTGTTGGAACCTTGTTTGACCTTTTCATTGTATGCTACCTGCAAGAAGAACAGAAGTTTTATTCCAAGTATTCTCCACATTTCTTCCTAATAAATCTTACTGCATCACTAGTAATTTTCACAAATTGTTGTCAGTCAGAATGTAACTAATTCATCAAAAACATCTCTAGAGAGAACACATTGCTCCCCTTTACTTCTGTTCTAAAGTTATACTGCATTGTATTTTTTTTCTTTTATTTCTTTATATATTATTCTGGCATGGAGTGTAAAGGAGCCTTGAAAAGTATTCTTCTATCCCCTCATTTTTTCTTTCACAAAATGCGTAATCAACACCGTGTAGAACTGACTGGGTGCTTCCAGCTCTGTCAGCTATGCAGAGAATGCAGGCACATGTAAACCAGCTCTAGCCTAACTGAAGTTAGTACTTCATCTGTTGAACTGGAGGCTGAATGAATATGTTGCATTTTACTGCTGTTCCAAAGTGGGTTTTCTTACAGAACTACAAACGAATTTCAGAGAAACCACATAACTCTGTCCATCATATTTGAAAAATCATGGTAGTCAGGTGAAGTTCCCAATGACTGCAAAAAGGGAAATATAACCCCCATTTTCGAGAAGGGGAAAATGGATGACCCAGGGAACTACAGACCAGTCAGTCTCACCTCCGTGCCTGGCAAAATCTTGGAGCAGATTCTCTTGGAAGGCATGCTGAAACACATGAAAAACAGCAAGGTGGTTGGTGACAGCCAGCATGGCTTCATTAAGAGGAAATCCTGCCTGACCAACTTGGTGACCTTCTATGTTGGGGCTATGGAACTGATGGACAGGAGTAGAGCAGTTGATGTCATCTACCTGGACTTGTGTAAAGTGTTCGACACTGTTCCGCATGAGATCCTTGTCTCTACATTGGAGAGACATCAATTTGATAGGTGGACCACTCGATGGATAAAGAACTGTCTGGATGGCCGCATGCAAAGAGTTGTGCTGAATGACTCAATGTCCAGCTGGAGGCCAGTAATGAGTGGTGTCCTCAGGGATCGGTGTTGGAATCAGTCTTGTTCAACATCTTTGTCAGTGACATGGACAGTGGGATTGAGTGTTCCCTCAGCAAATTTGCCAATGACACCAGGCTGGGTGGTTCGGTTGATAACACTTGAATGAAGGGATGCCGTCCAGAGGGACTTTGACATGCTTGTGAGGTGGGTTGATGCCAATGTTATGAAGTTTAACTATGACAAGTGCAAGGTCCTACATCTGGGTCAGAGCAATCCCAGGCACAGCTACAGGTTGGGCAGAGAACAGATTCAGAGCAGCCCTGTGGAGAAGGACTTGGGGGTGTTGGTCAATGCGAAAATGAACATGAGCTGTCTTCAGTGTGCACTTGCGGCCCAAAAAGCCAACCACATCCAGGGCTGCATCAAAAGGAGTGTGACCAGGAGGTCAAGGGAGGTGATCCTGCCCCTCTGTTCTGCTCTTGCGAGACCTCACTTGGAGTACCATGTGCAGTTCTGGTGTCCTCAACATAAAAAGGACATGGAACTGTCGGAACAAGCGCAGAGGAGGGCCATGAGGATGACCATGGGACTGGAGCACCTCCCGTATGAAGATAGGATGAGAAAGTTGGGGCTGTTCAGCCTCGAGAAGAGAAGGCTGCATAGAAACTTCTTAGCAGCCTTCCAATATCTGAAGGGGGCATATAAGGGTTACTGGGGAGGGACTCTTCATTAGGGACTGTAGTTATAGGACAAGGGGTAATGGGTTTAAACTTAAACAGGGAAAGTTTAGATTGGATATGAGGAAGAAATTCTTTACTGTAAGGGTGGTGAGGCACTGGAATG
>JAOEHX010035284.1:0-31663 GCA_025448015.1 Bolborhynchus lineola
CTGCACATGCCAAGGTCGCAGACACAGCCGCGTCTGACACGGACACCACACACACACCCGCAACTGCACACGCACTCCTTCAGCTGCATCCCTGACACCCCCCCAGGTGCGGGAGCGGCGGGGACGCGGCGGGGATGCACCTCAGGGAGTGCCGCGGCCGCCCGCGGGAGGAGGCACCGCGGCACAGTACGGGGATCGACTGAAAGCAGCGCTGAGCACGGCCACACACACCGCAGGGCACGGCCACACACACTGCAGGGACGGATATCACAGACCATGGCACACACCGTGGGCCACGGCCACACACACTGCAGTGACACACATCGCAGACCACGGCACACACCATGGACCACAGCCACACACACCACAGGGACACACATCACAGACCATGGGCACACGCCATGGGCCACGGCCACACACACTGCAGGGACGCATATCACAGACCATGGCACACACTATGGACCACGGCCACATACACTGCAGTGATACACATAGCAGACCATGGGTGCAGACCATGGGTACACACCATGGACCATCGCCACACACACCACAGTAACACACATCACAGACCATGGCACACACCATGGACCACAGCCACACACACTGCAGTGATACACATCATAGAGCACAGCCACACACCAGAGACCATGGTTTCACACACCACAGTGACACACACCATGGACCATGGCCACACACACCACAGCTACACACACCACAGTCCCGCAGCTACACACACCACAACCATATGCACCGTAGACCAAGGCCACATGTGCTACAGTTGCACACACCATGGCTAAACACGCTACAGCCCCACACACCAGAGTTACAGATACCACAGACCATGACTACACAGACCGTTGCCACACACCACAGCTCTACACATGCACATACATCCCTTTTATGTATGTGCAGCCTCAAGCTATGCCAGGAGAGGTTTAGATTGGATATTAGGAAAACTTTATTCACCAGGAGGGTGCTCAGGCATTGGAACAGGCTGCCCAGGGCAGTGGTGGAATCGCCATCCTGGAAGTGTTCAAAGACCATGTAGATGAGGCTATTAATGGTGTGGTTTAGTGGTGGATTTGGCAGTGCTTGGTAACGGTTGGACTTGATGATCTGAAACGTCTTTTCCAACTTAGTTGATTCTATGATCCACACCACTACAGCCATACACACTGCAGCTCCACACAGAGTCCTATGTGCATCGTTTCACACACCACAGCCCTCATGCACGCACATAGCCACACACACCGCAGCCTCTCATCATGCCCTCACCGCTCAATGTATATAGAGTTCCACATATCACAGCCCCATGCACACTAACCTCCAAACACCACAGCACCCCAAACACAGCCCTACATGCCACATCCTACCACAGTCCTTAGCCAAACACATGGCAGCATCACACCCACCAAAGCCCACCACACAACACAGTGCTATACACGTACCGCCCATCCAACCACAGCCCTCCACATACCACCACCATCCCACACAACCACACAGCCGCTTCCCCATCCACAGCATAACCTTCCCTAGCACAGCTACACACAGCACCGTGTTCACACACACAGTGCCACATTCCCAGTGGCTCAGAGGCACCAGCCCCATGTCTTCTGTGTCACTACCCTGCTGCAGGGGCTGCAGTCCCTGCCCATGGTGAACCCCATGCCATCCCTTGCATCCTGCCCTGCTCCTCTTGGCTCTCCTCTCTCCCACTTCACCAGTTGATTTCCAGCTACAGGTGCTACCATAGAAGCCTGGGGCTGCTTTCATGTATGCCCTGACCTTTCTGGTGTCAACTTTCCCATGGCAGCTGTAGGCCCCCTCCTGGGTTGGAGCTGTGATTTTCAGCCTTACTCAACTTCAGTGAGCCTCAGGTGATGTTCCCTCATTTTAGGTCTTTCTCAAATTCTAAGACCCTGGGGCTTGTTACTGTCATCCTCTATCCTTAACACCAACTCCATCTGTCTCGCTGCTGACTACACAGTGTCCAAGGCCTTTGGATGCCCTTCCTGAGGTGGAGCCAGATTTGCAGTGCATCGCAAATGGACCAAATCCGTGGGTTGAGAAGGCCATCTCCAAGACTGAAGCCCTCTGAAAGGTGTGCTCAGTCTGAGCAGACAGAACAGGTTACAAAGCCCTTTGTGAAACTGTTGGACACAGGGAGGAGGAGGAATTAATTTCATTAATTCAGCAAACAAGATTTCACCCAGGGCAAATTCTGCATCGCAGCACCTGAACATTATCAGAATCATTACAGAACAGCATGGAGCAGGAAGGTCTTGCCTGCCAGGGGAAGCCTGTACATAACAGCAACAGGGGAAAGGAGAGGAAAAGAAGGAGAAAAGAGGAAATATCTGGTTTTGATCACCTCCTTAAAAATAGAAGTCTGGTTAGCGTTGCCCATTTCTGATTCCCCAAGGGAGAGCAGAAGAAGAAGAAGAATCTATAAATAGTTTGCAACACAGAGAATCCTATAGCAAAGTTGCTGGGAAGGATCAATATCATCATTCAAGGAGGGCTCCAAATTACATCTCGGGGGAGGGAGGTGCTGAACAGAATTGATAAATGAGTTGCAAATGCTGTGTGTGTTGTGTCTATCTAATTAACAGAGGGTGACTGGGATCAATAGCAAAGAAGGAGCTGAGCTAAAAATAGAACTCAGGCAGGGATTGCAACCTGCAGGCACCAGCTTGGATGGAAATATCCCCTGGAGTAATTAACCTTTAGCTGGAAAGTGATGGTTAGTGTGGGATCAAAGTGGGGCAGCTGGGAAAGGATGGGGTCACTGTGGGACTTCAGAGCACAGTGCAGTGTGACTGTCATGGATGGTACTGGCATCACTGCCTTCCTCTGATCAGGCTGCAGTGTCAGGCTGCAGATTGATGTAGTGCTTGCTGGAGAAAAAAACTGAGTATTAGCATTTTGCTGGGCTTGTAGAACAGGAAATATTTGTAGTTCTGTGTACTTGCAAAGGTTTCAACATTGCTCAGAGAAAAGTCACAGTCAGTTTTTAAACATCTATTTACATCTACATCCTGCCTTTTTGCTGACCTTGTTCCTGAGAAAATACCTGTCTGAGAACCAGTCTTTACCCACCCAGACTCACCTGCGCAAGCCTCTGTTTGAACCACAGAGCAAATAATGCCCAAAGAGAAGTCATTCAAGCCCTCCATCAACAACAGTCAGGCAAACTTCAGGGAGAATTGACATTGGACAGGATGATCAATGGCTTCACTGCAGTGCCAGGCTGAGCTGGCATCACTCAAGAGAGAGGCAGAGACACATGCACCCAGGAGCAGAAAGTTCATGGTGAGCCTGAGTGTAGGATTGGGACCCAGGCTGTATAGCATAACTGAAAGAAAAGGAAACTGTAAAGATGAAGAATCTAGAAAATACCTCATTGTAAAGCTGGCATGGAAAGGATTGGAGGGGTAAAGGATGAGTGAAAAGCTTTTCTCTCTTCAGAATAGATGGAAATGGCTAAAGAGATCTTTCATGGCCAAAAGTTTTTTCCATGAGATAAAAAAAAAGTAAAGTCTTTTATTCTGTTGTAGATGGAGCTACTGAAGGAGCAAACCTTGTTTAGTCACCAAAAGGAGGGTTAACTCAGAGTGTCAACATATGTCTTGGCTTCTCTCGGTTTAGTCTAGCTTAAGGAAGAGGAAGCAGGTTGTAAGATAGCCCTGAGGTGTGTAGTGGTTGCCCTGGCTGCTGACAGCTGTGCTAACCCAACGTTTCGCCTACTCTCTCCACAAAAGGCCTACAGGAGTTAGAAGACTCCCACGTTCAAGGTAAGAGCGTGTAGGTGCTGTTGTGTTATAGCAGCTCTCACATTTTACCTTGAATTCACTCTGCAGCGGAGGCAAGAGCTAGTTTCAAGGCAACTGGTCCCTCAGTCACTTCTGTGGACCTGTCCTGTCACTCCTATTGACCTGTCAGAAGTGCTTCTTGAGAGAGATCTAATGCTTCTCTCTGCGCAAGAAAGGGCTGAACCCATGAGCCATCTTCCAGCTGAACCATGGGAGTCACAACAAAGCAGATAAGGGAAAAAAGCCTCCAAACCAGAAAAATAACCAAAACCCATGAGCAAAACTAGGGAAAAGAAGGGCTTGATAATACATGTATAAAAAAATATATATAAGAAAAATGGATAAACCTATTTGTTTTTCTACACAGGTTATCAGCAAACTATTTAATTTCCCTTGAAACAGTGGCATGAAGATGGTCAGAACGGCAGTTCTGGTCCAGGGCCAAAGTTCATTTAGCCCAAAAGTCTCTCTCCCACAGAGTCTGTAGCAGACATGAGGGAGAAATACAAACAGAACATGTATGTGTGATTCTTTTTCAGCTCCTTAAATACTCTCCTAACCTCAGACTATTTTGATTCAGAGATTTTTCTGAGCCTCAGTTAGTTGCTCTGTTTAGTGACCCATGATGGATCTTCCTCCCAAGCACTTGTCCTCTCTCTTCCCGAATACAGCTAAAATGTTTGCATACTCAACAAAAATTCTCATCCTCCCTGAAGGAGGAGCTCAACAGAGCTGCTGCTCAGAGCAGGAAAAGCACTCCCATTTGATTCTTCAGACCAGCCTTCCTTCAGCATTCCCCATCCCCTGTGCTGAAAGGGAGAGCAAACTGTGCAGTTTCTCCATGCCACTCATGGAGACTTAGAATTTCAAGAAGGTAGCCCCATTTTTTAGCCACTGTCCACCATGCAGGGGTGTAACAAGACAGGTCTGTGTGCATTCCCCATATGTCTGCCATGGCAATAAGGAGAAGAGGCTCCTTTTATTGCTTACAGAGCAAGGCAGAGGTGTAACCCTGGCTCACTTTGCTCTGTAAAAATGCCTCTGTCCACTTGGGAGATTTCTTTGAATTACTACAATGAACATACCATGTGAGAGACTGTCCCTTCCAGCGCCACAAGCCCAAGGAAAGCAGGAGATACATATCAGTACCTGATGGGTATTGAAATTTGCTGTGGATATTCTTTTAAGTGACAATAAGCAATTACTCGTGGAAGGTGGTCACACAGAAGGAGTGGTTGTAGCCATGCTGTTTACGTGAGAGGAGTGCCTCAGATCTGTAGCAGTTCTCCATTCCTGGCAGTGTTCAAGGACAGATTGGACAGGGCTTTGAGCAACCTGGTCCTAGTGGAAGGTGTCCCTGCTCATGGCAGGGGGTTGGAACTTGGTGGTCTTTAAGGTCCCTTGCAATCCAAACCAGTCTGGGATTCTATAATTCCAACAGCCAGAAAGATTGGCGGAGTATAAGAAAAACACTGCAACTTCAGGGATTAAGAATAGCTCACAAGAGGTCCCTCAAAAAATTCTTCAGTGAAAGTCTATAGAACTCATTCATGAAATGATCTGAACATGAATGAAGACTGTCCTTCACCATGCAGCTGCAGCACGGAGGTAAACATTGCCGTTTTAAGAACTGGCTTAGTTTAAAAATGCCTGACTCAAAGCCTACCGTAGCTGTATCTGTCAGCTCTGGGGGCCTCTGGATCAGGATGTTACCAAGATGAAAAGGTAATCACAAGTAATAGAGACTGTTTTGTAAGGAGACAAACTTCCCTTTAGTTTCACAAGCTCTCTTCATGACTTCTCCTGCCAGCCATGTGCATTTCCATAGTCGTGGACTATGGACTTATCTGTCTGACCATGATAGGAAGCTGAGCCTGGGTTACTAAATGAATATACCAGTGTCCTTAGAGCAGTAGCACAGAAAAATGATGGAGGAGGGAACCTTTCCCGTGCAGCTCTCATTTTATTCTTTGTACCTTTTCCCCATTGATGTTCCAAGGAAAGCAACCTCTATTTGATACACTCAGCTGGTCTCAAATGATTCAACAGCTTTTACTTTCTCAAGCAGTGTTTATGCAGAAGAAGGTAGAACAGGGGGACTGGTGCTTTAATTCTTGCCTCCATCCGTCTTGTGCCTGCAACATGACAGTCCTCTTGAAAGTAATCAGCAGTGACAGAAAACATGCACAAAAAGTCTCATTGACTTAGGGAGAGGGTGCTTGTGTGAAGCAAGCTCACATGTGGGAGAAAGAATAACAAGATCAGACCTACGCTTCATATTTTTCCCCACACTCATTTCTTTTTACAGGGAATTCACAAATCTTAAATCCACCTAAGTGGCAGGAATGTGAGCATCTGGTCCAACCGAAATAGTCTCTTCTGTTCTATTTTTATACTCATGTATCATTTTTATTCTGCAGAGATTGTGCATGGCAGAAGGGGTGAATTCACTTCTCAGTGTGCAAGCCAAAGGTCTCTTCCAGAACTGCTGCGAAGGATTTGGAAGATGTTTCACTCAAACACAGAATTTATATATAGGCACAGCACTTTCATTAAACATGACCAGCTAAGGGGACAGCATCACTTGCTGACAGTAATATATGCACGTCTTGAAGGCACATTATAGAGGAACAGGCTGCTTTGGATGAATTAATACAGCAAAGGTGTTGATTATTGATGCATTTGTTACTGAACCGACTCTGCCTTAGTCTCCTGAGCCGGTGTGACTTCGAGATCTATTTCTAGATCACCAAATGCTCGCAGTGTGACTGGCACTTTTGCATTTACTGCAGCTGATGCCTCAATGTAATATTTGATGCATACTTTAGATCATTACCTTGCATACCAAAACTGCCACTGAATAAGTCTTCAAAGAGAATCCTGGCAAAGTAGAAAGGAAGATCTTTGTATTGTTACATCCTCCTCCATCATCACCAAAGGTAACTGAGCTGCAAAGATACAGAGCGCTGGGAGAGACATTTCCTGTAGCAATGGGTACTATATTTTGGTGTAACAACTTCTGAATGAACCTGCGGAAGCGTGTGTTTTGTTAAAAGCACAACCGAAGAAAGAAATTAATTGCTTAGGGGGCTTTCTGGCTACTGAAGTAAGCTGCAACTGTTACTGATGGAATGCCACTGTAAAGGGAAGATAGGAGCTATCATGAATACTTGAAATTGTCCTGTCCAGAAGGAAAGACTCCATATTGTTTGTGATATTTAAAATAAGGCTGAATAAAATGTGCTGATTTACCTTACTTCTCTGTGTTGACTGCTTGAGCAGCAGCACCTAGCTTATATCTCCTTTGACTAAATGGTTGATGTATACACATCCTTTTTGTTTGGAAGAGATTGAGTGGGCTCTTCCACACCTCCTTCTATTTTTTTTCCCTGTTTAAGGACTCATGAATACACTCACCCTTCAGATACTTCCGTAATTTTCAGAGTGCATTTTGTTCTAGCATATATTTTTTTCTGGCCTCTGTTCTCATCATTTATGACCCAACTGCCTCTCAGTAATGGAAAAACTTTTTCCAACCAGCATTTTTCTCCTGCATGTACGATTTTTCAGGTAGGGAATAGAGATATTTATCAAAACCACAAAGAAGCCTGTAGCAAATGGGTTATCCAGCTGCAGCCTGAGTCTGGATTGTTCACAAACAATGTCAGATACCTCCTGGGCTGTCCCCACTTGCTTCCATCTGCATCTCTTGCAAACCTGCCTCAATGGTCCAAGGCCTGAACACTCCAATGTAATCCCTGAATACTCCAGTTGTGGGTGCAGCTTTGGAGGTTGCCTAGGAACAGAAGGGCCAAGCATAGAATCATAGAATAGTTAGGGTTGGTAAGGACCTTAAGTTCATCTAGTTCCAACCCCCCTGCCATAGGCAGGGACACCTTACACTAAAAAGCAACTCAATCTGTTGTAGAGCAAGTGGAAGAACATCTTCCCTCTTCCCCACAGACATGCTGGAAGTGTCAGCTTTATCTCACCAAAACCAGGCAGTAGTCAGACTAACTAGTAATTAAGAAATTGATACTAAATATTGTTATTACTATGTCTGACTGTGTTGAAATAGAAAGAAGACCATAGCAGTAGCTTAAGTCCCAGCTAATCCAATTACATTTAGCTGTGCCAGAGTCTCTTACAGCTATTTTCCAAAATAAATTCCAACCTGTATATACACACAAGGCTAAACTGTTTCCTTGAAAGGAAGATTATAGTTTTACTTGTAGAGATCAAGCAGGATAGGTACTCCAGTGAAAACCTTTCCTGAGAAACTCGAGAGTCAGGGCAAAGGCAGAACCATCTCATGGAGAGAATTTCTCACCACCTCATATTATCACTTAGTTTGAAACTGGAGGAGGGAGGGAAAATGAACCTTTAATACCCGCCCAGCTCTAAAATCAATTTTAGTGCTCCAGACAGCTTGTAAACACACAATATGCTTTAAAAAGGATTGATGCTGAGGAAAGTGAGGTGCATATTTTCCTGCTGTTGAAGTCAAATAAAGCTTTTAAAAAGCTTCCACTGTAGAGGGTTCATAACCGGCTATAGTATTAAGAGCCTTCCTCTGGCTGAAGATGAAGGATTTGATTCTCAGCTCTGTTAAACACATTAAAATCAGGAGTAACCCACTGAGAGCTGACCTGGGGTACATATGTTAGGAGAAAAGAGTAGGATGAAGGCTTGTATAAAAAAAATCTAACAATTACATAAATTATGATGATTTACACTTTCGGGCCAGGAGCTGAGAATCCTTTTAAAACCACAATTGATTGATGAAGCCTCACAACATGCCTGTGATTCAGTAAGTACTACACTCCGTCTGCAGATGGTTGCTCTGAAGCACAGCATTGTTATATGGTTACAAGCCCAGCAAATGAATAGGTGACAGAGCATGAATTAAATTCAGGTTGCTATGTCCTAAATATCATACAGCAGTGTTCTGGGACAGCATTTTTTTCCTGGGGGTTGTTCAGTACAGACCAGTCTGAGTGACTGAATAAGGTTATAATAATACCTAGAGTGAGAATTTCTGTGGTTCTGTCACTCTTGGCTATCAAAAATGACAACTTAGCATTGTCATGGTGCTTCTGCCTTTATACCTGCATGGTGTCACATGTCATCACTCTGAGACCTGTTGCTTTGTTAAACAATCCACTGAAGTTGCTGAGGTAGGAGTTGAGTTGGAAAATTATGCTTACTAGTAAGTTTAGAGAGTAATGCCAGGTTCAGTAATACCATCTTGAAGGACCAGACAAGACTAGGGACATCTGCCTCTGGTGTGTCATATATACATGTGCAAGAGAGAAATGACCAATGGTAGGGGCAGAATGCACAAAGGTAATGAAGATTATGACAGTGATAGTTGTCATGCAGGGGATCTAACCTAAATGGGAGGAAAAAGCAGACTGGAAAGGTGTCCGAGACTGAAGAAGGAAGTGGGTGGAGAAATAAAGAGCTGAGGGTGCGGGGCTATGAGGGAGATGGTTAGTGCAATCAACCATTTGGCACTGGGTGAAGGAAAAATGCAGCCAGAATTGCAGAAAATGTTTATCAATGTCCACTTCAGCTGTGTCTGCAGCTTCTTCAGCTGTCTGGAGACTCTGGCTGAATCCTCTTCGCATTTTTTGTTGAAGACATCAAAGGAGGGTACAGAAAGCACCTGCATTTTACTTTCCCCATGGGGACATAACAGTCTGTCATGGAAAGTTCAAATTCTAAGGGATTATTGGGAAAGGCTCATTGTGTTCAATGAAGTTACCACTGTACTGGCAGACTAAAGTGGGCTCTCAGACCCTGAGTTTCCAACAGGCGTTATGCCGTGAACACACAACCCTTACTAAGGCTTTTTTCCTGTATGGGTAAAACACTGCAGAGACTTTTGCCTGTGTCAGTGATGTGAGGAGTAAAAAGAGCCAGAGCTCCACCAGCTGCCTAGTTTTCTGGTCCCAACCTCCCCAAGTGCAACTGGAGAACCCCTGTGTGTGCTGATAGCTGGGGGGCATTAACCTTAACCGCCCAAACAACCTTTCTCACCATTCTCTTGAAAAGGCTGCTCAGGACACACAGCTCAGGAGGGAAAATTGCTATTTAAAAATACTTTTTCCAGGGATTAATATTATGTCTACAGTAGATCCATTTCCTTATTGCTAAACAGTAGTGGCAAAGCATCTTTGCGAGTATCTGCAGGCTCCTGCCTGCAAAGCAGAGCTTTGCATAAGCTTAGTAGTTTTTCCCCATCAGCACAGCAAGCTGTCTGATTGCAGCACACAGCTTTCACTGTATAACCGCACTGCTTTTAGGACCTGGTGCCAGCACAGCTAGACAGTCACGGTTCACACCTCCTCACACCCCCGGGCAATGTCGCTCAGCCAGCAAAGAAGCTTGTGGTTAACACTGGCCAAGTAGCGTGACTGGAGCTGGCCCTGGTTCTCCAGCGTGTGTGCTCAGGGCACTGCTGAGCTTCTCCTCGCTGAACCTGCTCTGAAGTCACATTAAACAACAGGCAAGAGTTACAGGTCAAAACTCTATGGGAAAATGGCAAGTGGTATTTTTGGCCTGCTGAGTCAGGCACAGGAGATGGGGAAGGAGGGGGTTGGGACTTTTCCCTGAAGATCATGTCTCGGCAAGGGTAATAATTTCTGGCAGATTGAAAAATCCTGTTGGGCAGATTGGAAAGTCCTCAAAAGGCCTGTTTTGGGCAGATTGAAAAGGCAGAAATCTGAGCTCTGAATATGAAGCTGCTTGATAGCTTCATAAGACCACTTACCATCAATCTCATCCTCTTAGCAACTGTATGAACAGCAGGGCATATGATTGAATGCTTTTCATATAAACGTGAAATAAACTGCACTCCATTTCCTGCTGCAGGCTTCTTTCAACAGTAAATGTCAGGTGTGCAAGATAAAACAGGGGGTGAGATCCACTCCAGATCTTGGCATCTTCTGCATTTCAAATGTACATAGAGCTGCCTTTCCACAAGCTATACAAGATTGAATTCATCACACTTTCCAGCACAGTGCTAAGTAAAACAGAAGACTGATATACTACTAATAGTTGAGGCTTCTTATAGCAGCCTCATCTGTTATCACATTCTCTGCCATCGTCCAACTTCTATTCCCACCTCACAGTTGACTCTGGCCCTCGTGCTCTATTTATATTGCTCTTTCCTTCCTGAGTCCATGGCTATTTCCATGCTTCTCACTTTCCTGAATTCAGTTGTCCTGCTGAGCCCCAATGCCACCAGCTCATGCAAGTCTGCAGTAAAAGTCACTTCTACAATGCACAAGCCAAAAGCTCCAGGTGCTCTTCATGAGATGCCACCATAGATCCATGCTCCTGGCTGTGCACAGAGTGACTGTGCAGCATGGTGCAACACTCTGCACTCCTCTGGGTCTCAGCTTCTTCACACATGGAAGAAGAACCTATTATCTGACATCGTTTAGTATGAGGTCTCCCTGCCCATGGCAGGGGGGTTGGAACTGGATGATCTTAAGGTCCTTTCCAACCCTAACTCTTCTATGATTCTACCTGATGCCCAACCCAAACCTCACTTCAGGCAGATGCTTGATTCTGTGTTTGTCTTGAGGTCTAGTAAATCGAAGTCTGGATTTGGTGGAAATAGCTGTTTTCACTGGGGGCTTGCATCAGCAGATATTGAGAATGAATGGAAAGACATTTAGGACTTAGCCCAAAGCATCTATTATGAGTATGTCATTAAACCCATTCTAGCACAACTTGTGTGGTTAAGAAATGGGACAGGAGCTCCAGGCCTGACCTAGAGCTGAGTCTGAGGGACATGAGGACAGAGGGAGAATTTATTTATATGTAAGAACACTATTAACTAATACACTGACATGATGTTTCAGAGGAAAAGAGAGGGTATGATTACAGAAGGAGAGCAGGAGCCACAAAACAGCACTTTTATTTTTCAGAACCTTCACATAGCTTGGCAGAGCAAATGACAACAGAAGTTAAAGCAGCACTTTCCAATTTCCCATTCTTTATTTCCGCACGATTCTTCTCTGGAACTGTAATTAGGATATTTATTTTCCTGCCTTATGCTTTTTCAACACAGAACGTCAATTGGTTTGGTAGCAGATAGAAAAACACGGCTCTTATCTTCGTATAAATATGAAAGTGCATCCCTCTGCAGGACTAGGCCCAGGTATTTGTGATGCTCAGAGCCACCATTACTCTATTACCTAAAAGCCTCGCATCAATGGATTGCTCCTTGCATCAATTGAGTGAGGAGAAATTCAGTGCTCAATTACTATCCTCATCTTACAGACAGGGAACTGCATCTTAAAGAAATCATAGCATTGACCGGGAGCACACAGGAAATCTGTACAGATCATAAACGTCAATCAAAAGCAATGCAGACACAAAGGCTATGAACAGGAGACAATCTGCCTCACCATGTATCTCTGTCTAGTACCAATGAGGACCAGGTTTCTTTGTCTGCTCCCTGGCTAGACCCACACAAACAAGATTTCAAACTGCTACATGATAATCTCAAAGTGATACTGAAATATTTAGCTAACAGAAACTAGAGATAATGCACAGCTTCAAAGCTGCCAATGATGTCAATTTACGCCTGCTGAGAATTTGGCCCAATCCATTCACTGCAACTAATTACACAGACAATAAACCACTAAAACTGTCAGTTATTATATATCTTCAATATAAGATCAAAGCAGCCTTCTCGACTGTAAGATCTTTGGGAATTTATCTCTACTGCATTAGTAAGAACAAATTTTGTTAATGTGAGGCAAGGATTCTCTTTTTACAGCATTGCTACTAAATTTACTAGAAACAGGGAATTTCCTTTGTGAGGAAATGTGTTCTCATGAGAAATTACTTCTGAAGAAACTTTCCTCCAGCTCTGTATTTCCCTGAGATGCCATTCAGGATCTCCTGGTGAGGATACTGATTAACAGCAACTTTCCCAGACCCGTATAAAGTCTGGCTGAGTAACAACAGCACCAGGTGCTACGTCTTAAGGTGATTTCAACCTCTCAGCTTTTGGGAGAAGGCATTGACCCAGCTAACTGCAATTATTCAGGTCATAGATTTTGTTTTCTTGATAAAGACAGAAACAATTTGCCCAAAAAATCTTGGGAAACCTGGCTCTAGCACAAGGTATACAAAGCAGGAGTTGATTAACCTTCAAATGCAGTCAGCCTTCCCATTGCACCATGTCCATCCAAGTGCTATAAGGAGCACTGAATGACTGACTAACATCCCTGCAAAGCCAGTATATACTTACACCCTCTTTTCAAAACTAACACCAGCAATTTGCCCCCAATGATACCAATGGAAAAATTGCAGTGCTATGAGTTTGCTTAAGGAACTCAGATGATTAATGTGAAGTCCAAACACCTAATCAGTGGCTAAAGGAAAAGAGGAACTCCACCTGTGTAGGAGGAAGTACTCTGATGCTGGAATAGTTTGTAATTGCAGTGCTTTGGTAATTCTGCTCTGCTTCTGTTACCAGAAAGATTGGGTAATCCCATTTTTCTTCCTCTCTTAGAAACCTCTTTTGTTAACATTGTTGTTAGCCCATTGTAGTTGTTAGCCTCTCACAGTGCAAGTATAGATTTATTTATTTAGAAAAAGACAATATGTGTGCCTGCTTCTCTTCGTGTGGGAATCTGATCAAATTCAGCTTTACAAATGAAGAAATAATTACATTCAGAAGAGAATCCAAAGGTACTGTTATGTGTGTGATATCCAATGCCTTGTTTCAGAACTGCAGGAAATAGATACTCTTTTTCCAGCACTGAGACTCTTCCTCCCTAACTAAAGAAGTACATAAAACCTTTTCACAAAACTTCTCATCTTCTCTCTGCTTGAAGGCTTTTCCAGCCATCTCTGCCTCCAGGTCATGTCCTTCTCATGTC
Source organism: Bolborhynchus lineola (assembly GCA_025448015.1). Classification (NCBI taxonomy): domain Eukaryota; kingdom Metazoa; phylum Chordata; class Aves; order Psittaciformes; family Psittacidae; genus Bolborhynchus; species Bolborhynchus lineola. The sequence continues at coordinate 13,721 of JAOEHX010035284.1, forward strand.
TTGTCAGCTTTCAGATTGTCTCACCTTTTCATTCGTATTTTCTTTTGCATTTGCTCATTATCTCTCTACTTCATTCTCAGCAATATAGTCCTTGTTTTAGGTAAATGTCAACTTTTCTTTCTTCTGGCTTGAAATGATATTTTAACATTTATGCTCTTGCTTTGCCTCAACTCATAATTAAAATGATCAAATTAGCTATTTCATTAAAGTCAGTGGCCAGACTGTCAGCAGAATCCCTCTTTTAGCACAGTTTAACATCAGCATACAGTGCTGTGTAGGTGCCCAGCACTTAACATATGCCAGAATAGATGCCAGTTACCTCTGAACCTAATTGAGATTATTTGACACCATTGAGCTGGAAAAGAGGGTCTTACTCCAGCTGCCATACTTTTAAGTATCCAGGACCAAGAATTCCAGTGCCTTTACTCAACAATATTTGTCCCAGTTTATGTTCCAGGAGCCTGAATTCAGCACAACAGCCATTTGGTATGAATCAAGATTGTTTTAACCTACCTTCATACACTCCTGGTCTTAGTGGTGGCCCTTTGTGTGCTCATGATACTGGTTAAAACAGCCTCAAGATTGTCTTGAAACATTCTCACTGTCTATGAATAGCCATCAAGCAGCACTGCTCTGCGTGTGACCTTCTTTTTCCCCATGAGACCTATCACAAGAGCCCTAATAGAAGAGCTGAATAAGGCAGTTCGTTTAAAGATGCTGTATTGACTCAGTGCCTAGGAGAGGTCCATGAGGGTTATAGAAAGGCACTAAAACAGCTGTACTATAATGAGAATGGGTCTGACTAGTGACACACATGCTGAAAATTTCCTTGAAGGGTTAGGTTAGCACACACAGGAGAATAAGGGCTTTGGTATTTAACAGTTGTTTTACTCTGTGCCTTGGCAAAAATGAACCACTTCGTACCGGTGTACTCTTTGCCTTTTCAGAAACGAACAACTCAGTACTGAAAACAATAACTGAACCAAGTGCGCCTTCTGAGGGACTTGCTGTCCTTTTCTGAGTGTGCTCCATAAAGAGTAAAACTGATTCTACGCAGACAAATCTCAGTATTAATGACTGTACTGGGGTCTTCCTGTTCTCAGTGTGGGAAAGGGGAGCTGAAACAGAGAGCAGAGAAGCCCCTTGGGCAACAAAACTTGGTGTTCACACTACCTTCAGGGGGATGGAAAACCACCCACATGCCCTAAACCCACTTTAGCAAACCTTGTGCCTCAGGGCTCCATCATCGGCAAGTAGACAGTGTGCAATAATCAGTAAAGGAACCAGTAAAGGCCATAATACTGTAACTGTATATCCCCAATGCCTGTGCTAATCTCATCTGAAAAATTCTCTTTGGCAATTGCAATCATTACAGTGACTCGTGTAAACCACTCTGAATTTCTCCTGCTATTACATTGGATATGGCACGGATTATGGAGTGGATTTATTTCCCGCAGAACAAATGCATTGCAGTTTCAGTGGGACATGGTGGGTTTTTTTCTTCCCTTCCTGTGGTGTTCTTTATCTGTTAATGCCATGAAATTAATGGCAAATTATGGAAAGTCATGCATATTTGGGTCAGGTTATAGGAACACCATATGCACACACAAAAGTGGCAGTTTGGGATGAAAGCTGGTTGTTTTGGATGGGAGGAGAACTTTGCTGTAATGAGGAACATTACAGACATAGAAACTATCCTATTCATTAAATACATATCTTTTTATTTCCTTTGCTTTTATGTTTTCATGTGCCCTATCTCAGTGACATCTGTGCTGATGAATTTTGCCATTAGAAGCTGGGATAATATCCCAATTATTAATTTTCTAAGTAGCTCACCTTTGGACATAACCTTATGCAAACAAGTATTGCTTCCAGTGTTTCATACTTCCCATTATTAAAGCTGAAGACTTCATTAACTCCCAGTGGGTGCTTATAGAAGCAATGGAACCAGATTCTTCTCAGGGGTGGACCATGAAAAGACAAAAAACAATGGATAGAGATGGCAGTGAGGGGGAAATTACAGCTATTTGCAAGAAAACATTTTTCACAGTGAGGATATGCAAGCACTGGAGCAGGTTATGCAGAGAGGCTGTGGTAGCTCCATCCTTTGATATGTCAAACTCAGCTAGAGAGGACCTCAAGCAAGCTGACCCAACTTTGAAATTAGCCTTGCTTTAAGCAGGTGGTTGAATTAGACACCTCCAGAGGTCCTTTCCAATATATAGTACCCCCTGATTATAAAATACATTTGTAAGAAAATTTTATTGTCCAGGGTACTTGGGCAAATGAAATACTATTCATTCTGAATGGTGTGAAAGATAGATCTGAACGCTTCTACACTTGAGCTCGTGAGTTTCTTCAGCTTTTGAGATGAAGAGCTACCAGGTTTTTTGTGAATGACATATTTTGGAAGTGAACATGTCATGCACTTTGAAAAGCTTTAAAAAGCAGCAAAACATAACTGAATCAATCAGCAGGCAGACTCGGGATTTGTTTTTACAGCTGTTTTTTCCAGAAGGCTTTACTTTGAGATTTCCTGCCATCCAATGATGGAAAAGAAACAACCCATGTAACATATGTGTGTGGTCAAAGCTGCTTGACCTTTGTCAATCACATATTCATAGAAAAAAGGTTCATGATAGATGGGACACAGTGGCAGAAATTGTTCAGCACAAAATCCCATTCACAGCCTATTCATGGGCAGTTTGTGAGCAGAAGGGGAAAACCAAGAAAAAGAAGAAAAGTAACATTTATGAGAGAAATTATTGATGGCAAATTACTCCCCCAACTCTGCCTGTTCCCTATGTTCCATTAATGTTACCTTACCTCACAGCTTGGAGGAAAGCAGGCTAATATATTAGCCAAGCTACTGTATTAACTGTCACTCAGCAAACGAGCAAATCATTATATTTGCAAACTCTGCAAGCAAATGACTGTAAGCAATCTTTAGGAACACTCACATTGACTTCACTCTCATGTAACTCTTGGCATGCCTACAAATAGAACTGGCAGTGTTTAATTCAAAGTTTGATTTATCATCTCTGTTATGGGGGACATACATGTTCTTTTTTTTTTAAGTATAAAACACTAAATTATTTTAATTTAGCTCAAATCTGCACAGATATCTATAATGGCATCATTAAGCCATTAATGTCTGAGTAATAAATAAGTTTAGGCCAAAACTATAAACAAGTCTGGTTTTGTATTTTAACTGTACCTGTTCTATGTAAGCCATGTTTACATGAGGACTTTATATCTTACACATCCTCTTAATCTGTCCTCCTCCAAAACTTGTTTAATAATGCCAAAAAGTATGAAGCTGTGCTCTGGGACACACACGATGCACTCTGATCTGAAAAAGAACTGCAAACAAACAAACAAAAACTCAAGAAAGTTTCCTCATAGAATCATAGAATGGTTTGGGTTTGGAGGGACCCTAAAGCTCATCTAGTTCAAACATCTTCCACTAGACCAAGTTGCTGCAAGCCCCATTCAATCTGGCTTGGACACTGCCAGGGATGGGGCAACCACAACTGCTCTGGGAAACCCGTGCCAGTGCCTGAGCACCCTCATAATGAAGAATTTTTTTCCTAATATTTTTCTTCATTGAATGTATGGATCAGGCAACATCTACACATGAACTCCTTTCAGCTGAACTCCTTTCAGCTGAACCAAGATCCCCGTTATTACTGGAGTTCATGACACTGAACAGGCATGAGACTTCCCATCATTTAAACATCAGCACTGTGAATATGCCTTTAGCCAAGACCCCAAAATTACAGCAAAATATTAATCTATAGGACTGCATATTCACAGTGTGGCAAAAAATTCTGAAGGTTGCGTCTGGGGTTATGATTTTGAACTCAAACAGAAGTAAACAGTTCTTTGAGACCCTACCTAGTACTGAACTGCACATCTCACCAGTGGATCGTCACTGTCCTATGGTAGTTTCTTCTGCTCCCCATTCCACGTTCAGCTTCTCATTCTCACAGCTAGATTCCTGCACAAGTGCACTTCTTTTTACAAGGCAACAACTTTTCCAGGGGGAAACCAAATTTCCTCCATCTCATTATGCCATCCCTGACATTGGCCAGAAGTAGATTCCTAAGAAAGAGTAAGAATTGAGTCATCCCGTATTCATATTTGCTCAGCTTCTGTAAATTGTCATCCAGGAATTCCAGGCCTGGACATTGTGTCTATGTATTTAATATACCTTAGCAGATATTTTAGCAGATATTTTCTTCTATAAATCTGGCTGATCATTTCCTGAACCCATGCAAATTTTTAGCATCCACAGAATCCCATGGGAAGAAATTTCACAGCCTAATTATATGTTACACGAGGGACTGTATCCTTTTATTTGCTTTGGACCTGCAATCTGTAGCCTGATAGTTTCATTATTAACCCCTAGTCCTTGTATTGAAAGAGGACATGAAGAAAACTCTTTCATTTTCTCAATACCACTTAGACTTTAAATGCCCTCTTTAAAATGCCTCCTTTGCTGTTCCCTTTTGAGGGCAAAGAATCTTAGTATTTTAACCATCCCTCACAGTTATCCCTTGCTGTGTCTCCCTTTCAGTTCTACTGTACCTTTTTGAGATAGATGGGGCATAAGTCCATACAGTTACCAGGATGTGAGCTGTTGAGTCACATAGGTATGATTAAGTTCACTCTAATGTTGTCAAATCCTTCTCTTCCAACATCTGATTTGTATTTTTGATCCTTGTGGAGCAGCAGAGTTATGTTTTCATGCAGTGTGTGAAAATCTGAGACCCCTTTCAGTTGTATGACAGCTATTAATATGACATTATTCCAAAAGCCTTCTTTAAATGAATGCCACCGCCTTTCTCATAGCCTCTCTGAGCCCTTCAGTCTATGGAAAACAATCTTTTTATCATACTATAAAGACAAAATCCTTGAAAGGTTGCAGCTTAAGCAGACTTTTCAATGTTTTGCAAAGGTGTGGTATGTTTGAGTCTCACCTAACCTTAGTCCTATATAGAACACAGACTGAAGCTTGACCAAAGGTTTATCTACAATGGCCAAACTAAAAGTGGAGCAAGAAACCTTCCCCATCTCCCTGAGTACCTTTGCGTACTCTTCTTCAAATCCAATTTATGCTGGAGCATGCAGGGGTTATGATATATCAACCTTTCTGGATAGAGATTTGTCTAAAATTTGGCCTGTTGGAAGTGTGGCTGATCTACAGATGGCTGCAGCCTAGTGCTGACACTGGTAATTCAGAAAATGGGCAAAGTAAATTCTCCAAGTTCACATTTACTAAGTTAAGGGATGCTTTTTCTCCTAATACTTTTGCCATACTTCAGTTAGGGCATGGTTATGGATAGCAACAGGGAGGAGGGCTTGAACACGGAGATTGCAGACCAGCTTTCTAGGTCTTTCAATGGAAAGTCTTCTCTTCTTTCCAAACACTTCAGACCTATTTCAAAATGGAAGGCTTTTCTGTCCACATCTGCTGAATGGGGAAATGAATTTGGTGAGCTCAGAGAATACTACTGAGGGAAAGTATGTGTCTGCCAAATCACTGAGCTGGCAAAGATTTTGCTGAGGACTTCAGTGACTTGCAGCTGGCCAAAGGCCTGTTATTTATCTAATTTACTGACAACAGTGTTACGTTATTTTCCCTCTTCAGGCAACAAGCTGGAGGATATTACAATGTACTCAGGCTGTAGCCCCATGAAAGAGAGCAAAGATTTAATTTGCTTATCCTGTGTCTTCCCCAAAAACCTTCTCAACAGTTTTCCACTTGCTCTAAAAGCAAATGGGTCTAAGTAGACACAAACACTAGGTTAGCTGGTTTATTGTGTGCCGGTTGGTTCCTTTGCAGGTCATACAAGATATTGCATCCTTGGGACTTTCCACTGTGGCGTGACAAGTGAAAGTATTTCAGAAATTCTGAATTCTGTGAACTGAGCATAGCTGGATATTAGCCAGTCAGTCAGAAGAAACTGAAGAGCTGGAAAACACAGGCAAGTATCTCATCCAACTATTCAGAGTGCTTACTGAAGGCTGCAAGCCTTGTGTTCGTTTCTCTTTTCTGCCTGAAAAGGACACTGGAGCTCATATCTGTTATCCATAAAAGCACCGTATCTCCTGCTGTCCATAAAAGCACCCTCATGAGTTCTACCCTTCTGGTAAGGTGAGGCAGCAGCTCCATCCATCACCTCTGTTGAAATTGTTCAACATTGCAATGAAATAGAAGAAAAAATGCCAAACCATATTCACTCAGCACAGAGACAAGAATGAAAATGATTCTCCAGTTGAGTGATCAGCATATTCTGCTGGGAGGCAAACAGTTCGAGGCTCCAGGTCCTCTTCAGGAGGCTATGTGGTTTATATATGTGTGTGATGGACACTTCATCTCGCATCCAAAGGCTTCCTCACTCCAACACTGCACCAATTACCTGCCAATCAGACTATCAGATTAGTACACACACTTTTTTTGGATGTCACCTCTGGTTTCCATAGAAACTGTTTTAAGCCTTATCCTCTCTCAATTAGAACTTTTTATAATTTCTCCACCCTTATGAAATCGTTTGTGGTTCCCATGGTAATCACTGAAAATTTGTTATCTCTCAAGTGCTGCTTCTTAATCAGAGGCTTCACCAACAGCAATGTCCTGCTAGAACCAGTAAAAGGCACAAGAAGGTTCTAATCCTCTTTTTGAGTGAGGAATGTGTCCTTTACTCATCCATAAGGCCAGCTACCACAAACCTATACTGAGCCTCCTAGCTCTGACATCAAGGTTTTGGTCACTGAAGATTTCATTATATTCAGAACACACCACAATGTCCCCATATCATTGATTGCAAAGATGATGCACACAGATTTAGCCCAAGATGTTCCACAGCTCAAGTTATCTCCACAAATCTTGTAGGAAAATTCATGTCTCCTTTGCTGAATTTAGCTCCTGTCCAGTTCCCTTCTCATTGGATCACAGTGACATCCACTCTCATCCAAAACAGGTAAAGGTCCAAATGCCCCATGTACATGCATTTCATGCCCAGGTATATATAGATATATATATATATATATATGCACACACATAGACACACTACATTTATAGCACATTATTTACACTTTCCTTCAAGCCTAGATAGTAATTTCCATCACTATAAATATGCCAATGCATGCTAATATGTCCTACTACAGTCCCAGACTTCGAAGGCTTGCTTTGACACTAAATGTGTCAGTGTAGCTGATCTCAGACTACTTTTGTCAGCAATCAGCCCACCTCGCTCCTCCTCTATGACAGCACAGCTTCATGTCCTGCTGTGTTCCCTTTATCAAGGTTCAGAAGCAAGGCTTGTAGATAGTATCCTCTAGTCTTTTTAACTCCAGCACTTCAGCGATTTCTATCCTTACCCATCTGTGATGCTACTGGACACCTTTCAATCAAAACACTGGTTGTGCTTGCCTCTTGCAGCTGATTCTGGAGTTCTTCCTGTACTGAGCGATACATATCAAATCAAACAGATTTCAAATTTTAAATTAATATAAATTGCAGATATGTGCATATATCTTCTGGATGTACAAAGCATCCCTTGATGTGGCAAAATCCCATTATCTCCTGTTCTGGTGAGTTTTGCCCAGGAGTTTCAAGCTGAGAGGGGACTGCTGTAACCAGCTATTATGATTCCCTGATTACAGCCAGCAACTGCTGCATTGAGTTCCTCCTTCCTCTTTGAAATAAGCAATATCTTTTGGAAAGATATCTGCTGTCGACTGAAAAAACTGAAGTGAAAGAACACTGTTTTTCTTCTGCAGAACCGTCCCTACTAGTTAGTTACTAGAAACATGCTTTATGTTTGCAGTACCTCAGACTTTTCTTTAGGAAGAATCTTACTGTGTCTTTCAAACTTGGAATTTCTTTCTCCAAGTGACATTAATCCAGGGTCTGGGCTGATGGGACATGATCTCAAATGCAAGTATGAGAATATCGGTATTCTCTGGAGATTACCTATGTGTTGGAACCTCTCCTCTAAAGAAGGAGAATGCCATTTGCAGCACTGCAGAAAGGGTTCATTGATGAAGAAAATGATAGATGGTTAACAACAACCTCACGCAGAATTGTTCCCTCTTGTTCATCAGATCAGGTCATCTCCCATGCCCACAGAAACCCAAAGTTCATAGTCTGTTCATACGCTGTGTCAGGAAATGCTCTTTATGCTTCACAAGAAGATAAATTGTCAGGCTGGGATGCTAGTAACCTACCTCAAAGCTTCTTCATCATCTATTCTGTCTGTAGTTGGCTACAGAGATTTCCATTTAGAGGGAACTGTCATTATCTTAGCCTATATAGCTACAGGTTGATAGGAACTGCTTGTTAGTGCTAAGCAGGGTATCATTTTATTTTAAAGCTCTATATAGCATTTAAAATAACAAAATGTTAAGGCACATCAGAATTTAAGAGAAAGTTCTATATCCTTGTACTCAAAAAGGGAAAGCGTCTTGAAGCGTTTGACATTCTGGTGTGTCAAAAAGGTTAAATGAATGCCTGATTGTCGTGTAACTGAACACTGGCGTCCATTTGATAACCAAGTAAAGGTATTTGGAGCCTCTAGCAGATCAAAGAGCAACAAACCCACTTCATTTATATGTTGAAAAGCCAATGTGATTTCACACTCTTCAAGGGCCTTGTGAATGAGGCCTCAGAAGGAAACAAATTGCTGCAAAGGGTTGTTAGCAGCTTTTATAGCTCACAGACAGTAACCCCAGCTTGGAAAGAAAATAGGAAGAATAAATTAAATAGAATTATTTTTGCACTGCTCCAGAAAGTCAGTATCATCACGAAGAAAAATTCTTTTGGCGCAAAACATCAAAGCTGCAAGTGGGTTTCAGTGTCTCGTGACAAACAACGCACCTTATGGAAGGAGCAGATCTCTAAGGAAAAGGAATTGGGTGTCAAAAAAGAGTCTCTCAAGCATTTTAAAGGCTCCCAAGGGCAGGTTATCAGAAATAGGGAGTTTTAATGCATTTATTGGCATCCTGCTCCTGGGAGATGGTGAAGGGCTCTGTAGGCATGCTGTATGTTTGTGTATGCGTTTTAGACAGTGATATGAAGCCAGAAGTACCTTTGTAATTGTGGTATAGAAAGCTTGTGATGGATCAAGGGGTTTCCTCCACTTTACACATTCTAGGTACAGCTCTTGGAAAGCCCCTGTTAAAACAGACCTGTTTATAAAAAGGGAGCTGTTTAGTGCCCCTTGCTCCCATCAGTTCTGTGTTACACAGTCCCACACTACCCAACCTCAGCTATGTCTCCTTAGAGCTAGTGCTCAGCCTGCTACAAACAGAAATCAAAAAAGGAACTAGAGATTAGGAAATCAAACTTTTAATTAATATCTCATGTTCTCAATTCCAGTAAATTGCCTATGTTTACCAGTTTAAGCATTTTCTGCTCCTCCAGCAACTTTTGGAATTAACTGACAGAGGTGAATGATGCAACAGAATATACACCTCATTGACAAGACAAACAGGTATTGCAGCTATTGTTTACCTAGAAGTAAGTTTCTCCAAGGCTGAATTAACAAATTGATGCTGCTGTGATTAGATTACCCTGTTAGTTCTGCACTAAGCTCATTGTAGATCTCAGGCTTTTTCCATGGAAAGATGTAGGCATAATACCTGCTTGCTGTGCAGGATCCTAGGCATTAAAGATCCAAGACCCACCAGCCAGTGCTGATTCCCTGCAGTACTACACAGGGAGACTGGATTTTTCTGCACTCTTTTCTTTTCACCCAGCACCGGGTAGTGGGTATGATCCTCCATCTTCACAGAACTGAAAGTCTTGAAGACCCTCAACCTTCCCTGAAGAAATGACATAAGTCCATCCTCTGAAAGACATGAGCAGGGGTTTATTTCATTTTTAGAGCAATGCGGTACCCTCACAGTTGTTATTTCTGTGCTATTTAACAGAGATGCTGGTATCAGTGCCCCACTAATAGGAAGAGGTATCTTGCCTGTGTCTGTAACTTCAAGCTTCAGAAGGAGAAGTCTCCACCCCTTGTGTCAACAGAAGAAAGGAACACAACCTTCATTGACCCATTAGGCAAAAGCACAAGAGGACTATCGTCTCCTCTGACTTCATAGGGAAAAGGGAGGTCTGGATTCCTCTCACTGCTACTGTGCCTGTTAAATGTAAAGTGTATGGTCAGCCTTGGAGGAAGAGCAGAAGCTAGGTCTTCTGATTCCCAGATAAGACAAGGAATTTAGATGTTTTTCTGGATCTCAAATGGCCTTTGGTGCAGATTCCAGCAGTAGAGAACAAGAAGAGAGCAGAACTTTGAGAACCTGGAAGACACCGGTCTCAAATACTCTCTGATAGAAGATGTGTCTGTTTCTAGTGGGAGTTGAACACAGGGTTTTATTCTTATAATTCTATGCTTTGATGCTTGCTTTTTGTGTTTGTATTCTTACTGCACGAGTTAGCTACTACTTTTTTCACTCTCAATTAGTACCTTCTGAAGTTAGTGGGTCTGCTGAGAAAGCAGATAACCTTTTATCCAGCTCAACATCTGAACTGAATCACCATGGAACAGCCATGCAAGAGAGTGAGCAGGATTCCAATCACCACTCTCACGTCAGCTTGGGCTTCACAGGTCCTATGAATTTCCCTGGCAGAAAACCCATCTTCACCAGATTCTGCATTGTCTCAGCTGAACCTGAAGCTACAGTCCCAGTATTGGAAAGCCAAAGGTAAGGTTCCAGTTCTGAGAATATAGAAGTGCATGTATACTTCTGAAGAGGATGAGAGATTCTACTCAAAACTGCACAGGTGACTTTATTTACATCTGTGACAGTGAGGTCAGAATCTCATCCATAACATTCAGCTTTTTGTGTTGGCTAGCAAAAATGTTCACACTCTAACTAAATCTGTCTTATAAATCACTTTGACAGTCCTCATAATTCAACATAATAGGGTTCTTTGCAGAAAGAATTGTCTCCCAGCTGATGCAAGGGGATGGACAAGATAACTGAAGAGTTTTATATCTATGAAAAATTCAATTCTTAACCCTTTTCTTATTCCTCTCTGCCTCCACCCATTGAGGAACAGTTATATCCTGAGCTTTAAGGAGATTTCTCTCCATTAGCTCCCCAGATCTCTTTGCTAGTCGGTATGCTGCGGCAGTCTCCTAGTTAACATATTCTGTCTTTATATTCTGTGCTCCAAGACTCATTATTCTACATTCATCTGCACCGAGCTGAATTTGTCATCTTTTTGCCCAATTATTTAAATGATCTAAGACCTTTTGTGTCTAACTGCATTGTTCTTCATTATTTACCTCTCCTCACCAACTGCTGTCACCCAGAAATCTGGCTTTCGATGCTATCCAAGTCTTGTCTATAAATAATGAAGCATTTAAAGAGCCACGGTATAACACTCATAGTGAAATGCCTTCTCACTTGAGACACAGAAAATAAACACAGTTTCTGTATGTTTTACACATCTTAGTCTGATGCCTCCCTGTCACTCTCTGCTACCTGCAGCCTTCAGATGTAAAATGCACATACTGAAGCTGCCAACACAAACATTAATTTATGAGCTGACTATCTCAGGGCAATAAATCAAAGGAATGTTTTCCACCTAACTGGACTCCCTAAGTTGGGCAAATTACCTTGTGAGTACATTGTTGCTGTGAGACTTATGAATTATGCAGATCTTTTCTGCCAATCTGATTGGCAGGGAACAAAGGAGATGCAGCAACAATTTCCCATCTCACTGGAGAGGACCCCCTTCTCACTGGCATGGTATCTTTGGGGTTAAAGCCATGCTGGTCAGGTCAAGCTCTTCCTTATTCTCAGGATGATAACTGTGCAAAGCTTCTGAGGGATGTCCTTAACTGCACCAAGTGCCAGAAATAAATGTTCAGAAGTTTGTCCTAAAGATTCATCAGTATCACTGGTTTGGGCTACCTTAACTGGACTGTACTTAGCCAGCCACTAATGCCATACCAGCATAGAACCACTGCACAACTTTTTAAGGGCATAAACAGATAAACACAAACTTTGGACAAACAACAGTAAGCCCCTAAGAAAAGCTAGTCAAATTAAAAGTAAACCAGCTGTCATTACAGCATCTTTGGTTCTTAGTTTGTCCCTCCTCCCCTGTCCTACAGATATTCCATTCAGAAAATCCTCTAACATGTTCATTTCTAATTTTCTGCTCAAAAAAATCCCTTTCATGTGAGTTAGTAGGTAGATTAGTCAGTCAGTAAAGCTACACCAGAAGATAACAATTCTGGATTCTGGTCCCTAGGTAGTTCACAAGGTGTAAATAGTTCGCTCCAAACCAGGGACCATGAAGACAGGAGGCAGAAGAGGACCACTAGGTCATGTCTTCCCACAAGAGTAATGGTAGGAAGCTTCAGGGACATAATATTTCCTCAGTAGCATTGTTTGGCTGCTTTTGCCCTTCAAATCAAGCAAGTGGGATAAGATACCCATTGCTGGAAGCTTATGTGGCTCAAGGTTATAGTTCATGAGAATGTGGAGCTTCTCTTTGACCTGAAGACCAGCATCAAGTCTCACAAAAACCTGATCAACCTCAGGAAGCTCATCTCAGTGGGAAACACTATTTTGTGGGTGGAAAGAAAATCCATCAGGCCACAAGACACATGAATGTGAAAACAGAAGAGATAGATACCTGCCTAATGTCTTTTCAAAAGAACTTGATGAGGAAGACAGTAACAAGAACAATGGGAAAGTTCAAAAGGCAAATAGGACAGCAAGTCCTCTCTTGGCAGCCAGAGAATAGGATACAATTTAAGATAATTTCTGTTCTTTGTGAATGGGCAAAAAGACTTATTTTTACTTTCAACTGCACTGTGTTGTTCTGGGAGTGGACAGCACAGCCTTCGCATTTCAAAAGCCAAGAAGAGTATAGCCCGTGTTTCTTTGCCAAACTCATTAGTTCTGGATACCTGTTTCATCTGTGGAAAAGAGCAGCAACACACACACAGACATACACACAAACACCAGACTAACCCATCACAAATTCTGATCACTTCAACGCTCCTATTTTTAGCTTTGCTCACATTAAGCATCACATTCAGATCAACTGGCCAGGTCTTTCAGTGTAGCAGCAATGCCGCAACTAGTCATTTGCATTCCCTAGAACTCCTCCACACATTTCTTTGCAGGTTTACAAATAACAAATAAATAATCTTGACCTATACCTGTGGAGTCCAAGAGCAGGCAGCAACTGCAGTAGAGAAGAGTAGATGTTGGAGACACATCCTTCTCTTGTGGTGATCAATAAGAAGTATCTTTCACCATCTGCAGCAATCCATTTCAGTCTTGTTTCCTCCTCAAGCTTCCAAGTACACAATGCCACAGGTGAAGATCACCTCCAAACAAAATGCATTAGTAGATATTTTCCTTTCCTTCCTTGACACCCTCCACAATCTCATCAAAGCCTTAATGACCATTTACATCATTATCAGTAGCAATATTAGAGTGACAAACATGAAGTTACCAATGAATTTGTTGAGGCTGCTGGAAATGCAATTCCTAGAACTGGCGAACTGGCAAGTGCTACTGAATCAACAAGCATTTCTATATAAGTTTTTTAGGGCAATGCATGGAGATATTGGAGGGCCTGGCAGACCCCCGTATCCACATGCAGCATCTGTTCCCAACTGCTTCCCTCACAGTGCTCCTAATGGAAAAAGGAAGCAAAGTCCTACCCTTTTCTTCCCCTCCTCCCTTTTGCAGTTAGGGCTGGTAGAACACGCAGCAAAGACATGCTGTATCCCATTAAGTGTTGTAGCAGTAAACAGACTCTTCAGCAACACCAGGGATTGTCATGTTCTCAACTGCAGTAGCTAACAAACAGCTGAGAAGTTTCTGGATGAGCAGTTCACAGAGGCTGCAACAGAGGTTACCAATATAGTCAGGCTTCCCACTGTCTGTTGCCAGAGATTGCTTCTCCAAGGCTCTCACTACATTGCAGATGCTGCTCATTGAGAGTCCAGCTCCTACAGCTAAAAAGCAGACAGATGACAACTATGAGATCAGGAGAGCACATGGCATGTATCAGAAGAGCAGCGAATTTTTTGGTTGTGTAGCTGCGTCCTCAGTCTCTCACAAAATCACCGAACTGCCCATTTTTTACTGTCATCCTTATCTGCTCTTTCGGAAGTATATCTGTGGATTGACTGTCATTTCCTCTTTCATCAGCTCTTGGAGGAGAATCTCCAAGAACAGCTATTTCTTGTGCTGAGGGCATAGATGTATGTCCACCTCTAAAGGAACATCATTTCTCTGCAAGAATTTATTGGTCTAGCTTTTGCGCTGAAAGCAATTTCTTCTGGCATCTCTGCAGCTCTTGTCTTTCCTGCCTGTTGGAGAAGAGAGGTTCTTTCCCATGTTTAGGACTCATACAGAGGTTAGAAGCAGGGGAAGGAATTGAATTTAACAAACCTCTTAGCTCAGAGCATCAGCAGAATTTGAGTCTAGGAAATCCACAATATAAACTGAGACTTGAATTTCGTTGTTGTATTCCACCATCCATTAGACATGTACTTTAATAGTAGGCAATTCCACTCTTGAGTTTATGTGAGTCATAGAATCTTCTAATCATAGAATACTTGGAATTGGAAAGGACCTTCAGATCATCTAGTTCCAACTATTACAGGTCTTCTATTTCACCCTAAAACCCATTTCCGTAATTATTCTCCAAATATTTAAAATTTTTCCTTTTTAAAAAATTACCATTTTTTTGTTTGAGATACCTTTTTCTATCACAGAAATATGATTCCTTGCTTTAAAATGTCAGTTTATGTAGCATTGTTCCTTTTCTCTTAATCCTTGCACAAGAGAAATTTCCAGCGGCACCTTACTGCATCTGGCTAGAGTGATACCTTCATAGGTTTGCAGTTTCTTTCCTCTTTTTCTCATTCCATTAGAGAAGTTGGAATGCCTGAAATCCCTGGTAGCTTGAGTTCATTTGGGAAGAAAGTGTCAGAAATTCCACCCAGAAATGATGCTAAACAGATGTCCAGGCAAGTAATTTCTCCCTCTAAATATTTCATTATGACAGATCCCCAGGACATGTAACTGATTAATCCCTACAGTACTGGACAAATCAGTTACTTTAGGCAAAATCAATCTCAACTAACTTTACCTGTCCACAATGTACATGTTTCCACCTAAGCTTTTAACCTCCAATGGAAAGCTAATGGTGTTCCCATGGAGAGCTTGGGGTTCATAGATCTGACCAAAGATACGGTGAAATGTCTCATATCCTGAGCTCACTGGGATCAGTTCTGCACTATCTATAAGGGAAGTGTGGCTTTCTCAGATGGAGATGGAGATTGTAGATTAATACAATTAACTTACACATTAGTGTATTTTAGATAGTTGCACACCCAGTCCTGCCAACAAGGAGGTCTAGTGAGGGAGTAGAGCATATTCAGGGTGAGTGGCCTCTTAGTAAGATGTTGCATACAGACTCCAATATATTGCTTCTCTGTGCAGATATTTTAGCAGCTCATAACTAAAATTAATGAGGATGAATTTTAATAGGAGCAGGAGAAGGCACATCCATGGCACAAGGGGGACATCATGTCTGCTGTGGAACATCTGAATCTTCCACTTCTCAACAAATCTCAGCACCTGGGCAGAACAAGCAGCTTTTCTATTTCCTTGTTACATCTTGCAGCCAAACCATTTTTGCTGAAATTAAAGCATAGGTCTTTGGGGAAAAAATAGTATTAAGAAAAATCTCAACAACCAACCAACCAGTTAAAAACAAAACCAGAAAGTAGCTCAGAAATAGGCATATTTCAGCCTAAAGTTATTCTATGATTGTATGAAAGTCTGGCAAAACTTTCAAAAAGAAGGTTCATATAGATGTGAAGGTGTTAGGTAGCTTTATAGGCTGCACTGTCAGGTCTGTCTGTGCTTGTTCCTGAATAAAGACCCAGCTAAGATTTAAACATTAAAACTACTTTCATTTGCTCCTTCATTCTGAGAGTAGTTTTTCCATAGACAAGAGGTAAAAATAAGATAATGAAAAGGGTAAAGAAGGTGATTGTATAGCATAGATCAAACCGAGAATCAGCAGTACACAGTCATTTGCTGCTGTAATTGCATTCAAGTATATCTATATTTGATTGCCCAGCACTTGTAAGATGTTACACTGCCTGTGGTGAAGGTATCTATGAAATGAATGGGGCTTGATAGTTTAAAATGCTGCATACTGGGCAAAGCACTAATGAGAGTTTTAATAGTGTGTCATGTGTTTACTAGGATAAAGAACATAGGTTATCATAGTTAAGGACCTTTCTTAGCCAGAAAGAACATAATTTAAAAAATAAATGCATGGATTTTACCATGATAAAGCCAGCTTCTTGAAAGTTTGTGGGAGACTTTACTGACAACTGAACCTATCCAGAGAACCGCTGTCTTTAGTTTTATGTAGCCCTGAAACCACTTTGCATTTTGGGATGGGTAGATGGGTGCTGTTCTCCAGCCACAGCATCTGACCACTGCTGATTGCTGTGGCATTTGCTTTTTCAGAGCCTCCCTAAACTTTCTCCAAGCCTTAATTGTTCCCTGATATTTCTTCATTCAGGAATTCCTAAGTTCTTGCTCCTAGTTGGATCAGGGGATATGCCTGCATATATTTCATACACATCAGCTGGTGTCAGTAGGACTGACATTGTATATAGGCTTTTGGTGCTTATGTAGAGGAGCTGCTGGGGGGAACATATAGAAAAGGTATCCAAAGATGTGGGTGAACAGCATCGCAAATTTTCACTACTAGAGAGGAAGAAGTCATCTCCATTTCTTTGAATCAATGCTTCAGTGACTATGAATCTCATAATCTCTATGTATTCAGTTTAGCCCCCACTCGCCATCTCACTGACACTGATGATGAAAATGCTGGTAAGCAATCCTGTGCCCCAAGACAAGCAATTCTACCTACTGTCCCATATGTATCTATTTGCTACAGGCCTTGCTGGTATCAAAACATGTAAAGCTGCAGTAATCCTGAGCTCTCCATTCTGCTCTGTGTGCACTTTGTTGCACAGATTCTCCCCTCTTCAGGGGAGATCAAAAGCAGATGTGTCTGATTTACTTGGTTTTCTTCCAGGGGTGCATGTCTTTGTATGGAATATGGTTCTATTATTGTCATTAGTCAGGAGGTGTGTGACAGAAACAGTCAAGGACCTTGAAACAATCTACATTGCAAACAGAGCCTGGGAAGTTGTTATCTGTCTTGTAATACTGCACCTAGTGATGTTTTCCACAGTAATTAGAGGATATAACTTCTTGGGTTTTATTTTAAAGGCTAATATTTTCATAACTGGGAGACCCAAAGCTTGATATCTATTTGTCAACATTCAGTTCGTCCCTGAGAGCAAGCAGACGAAGGTATAAAGGACATGAAGAGCTGATGAATACGTACCATTACAATGACCACTATGAGGCTGAGTTGAGCCACAAGTTCAGCATAACATGGATGAATGCCTAGAGGATCTGCAGTATGCAACATAATGGTTTATTTTCAGTTTGGAAAAGGAAAAAAAAAGTAATTATGGAGCTCTTCAAGATTCAGGTGAGGTCTTGCCTTTTTGAAAAGGTCTGTGTCCTGGGTGTGACGGTCTGTAATCTGGAAAGCTATGGAGGGAGCAAAGGGTTGAATGAATGGACGACAGCAAGAAAAATGCAGCCTGCATAGATAAAATGTAGCACATAGAACCATGGAATCATAGAATGGTTTGAGTCGGAAAGGGCCTTAAGATCATCCAGTTTCGTCCACCCTGACTTGGGCAGGGACACCTCCCACTAAACCATGTCATCCAATGCTTTGTACAACCTGGCCTTGAACACTGCTAGGGATGGAGCACTCACAACTTCCCTGGGCAACCCATTCCAGTGCCTCACCACCCTCACAGTAAAGAACTTCTTCCT
>JAOEHX010035285.1:0-22836 GCA_025448015.1 Bolborhynchus lineola
GGATTTATCTTCAAATGGATTTTTGGCCTGCTTGCGGCTTTCATCTTCACAGAAACTATAATTGCAGAGGGAAGCAGTAGAAGCCATTTCTGTGTTTGGCACAGGGTTGCCAGCAGCAAACTATTTGAGCAGATTATCTCAGGTACATTGAGGCAAATGCCAGCAGCATACCAGGGCTGGTATTCATCCCACAGACTTCCCACTAGGCAGATTTAGCCTCCTGAATGAGACTTGCTTAGCATTTTACAGACAGAATGGAAAGCAGGACAGGTTTGCACCTCGAAAGACCCCAGAGAGCTACAGGAAAAATCTACAAAACATTCATGATGGTCAACAAAATTAAGAGTAGGGAAATTTAAATGTGATGATTGAATTATTCCATCTAGCGTCCTATACACAACCTGAACTGAACCAGATCTTGGAAGTCTGCATGCTATGACTTAATTCTAATGAGGTCCTGAAGGAAGAGATTTTGAGCCAAGGGAACTGTAGAGCCTGAAACTCAGGAGCTGATGTGCATTAGTTTTGGGTGAAGAGGCAACACAATTCTTCACTTCACGTACTATATATTTGATGTCTTATAATCCAACACCATGAGTGGTACTAAACGTGAAGCTTGAAATTATGCCTACTGAACAAAGACAGGCAAAGCTTTTGTTCACCTCTGAGAAACTCACAAAACCAGGTCCAGCATTTGGAGCCAAAAGAGTAAAGAGAGACAGCAGGCAAGAAGAATTTTTAAAAACAAAATAAAAAACCCCCCAACTAAAACAAAAAAAACAACAAAACAAAAACAAAGCAGCAACAGAAAGAAAAAAGCCCCATGAAACCAAAAAAGCTAATAATGTCTGGATAAAAATTATTTTTATTCCTCATTTAGCAATCATGGACAAAGTTTGGTGACCTTACAACTTCCAGCATTTATTTTGAAAAATCATGTTTTAGCTATTCAAAACTAAATAATATATTTATAAAAGATACTAAAGAAAACCACCACTTTTAACAGCCTGAATAGAATCATAGAATAGTTAGGATTGGAAAGGACCTTAAGATCATTTAGTTCCAATCCCCCTGCCATGGGCAGGGACACCTCACACTAAACCATATCACCCAAAGCTATGTCAAACCTGCCTTGAACACCGCCAGGGATGGAGCTTTCACAATTTCCGTGGGCAACCCATTCCAGTGCCTCACCACCCTTACAGTAAAGAATTTCTTCCTCATATCCAATCTAAACTTCCCCTGTTTAAGTTTAAAAACATTACTACTTGTCCTATCACTACAGTCCCTAATGAAGAGCCCCTCCCCAACATCCCTATAGGCCCCCTTCAGATATTGGAAGGCTGCTATGAGGTCTCCATGCAGCCTTCTCCTCTCCAGGCTGAATAGCCCCAACTTTCTCATCCTATCTTCATATGGAAGGTGCTCCAGTCCCATGATCATCCTCGTGACCCTCCTCTGGACTTGTTCCAAAAGTTCCATGTCCTTTTTCTGTTGAGGACACCACTACTGCACACAATACTCCAAGTGAGGTTTCACAAGAGCAGAGTAGAGGGGCAGCATCACCTCCTTTGACCTGCTGGTCACACTCCTTTTGATGCAGCCCAGGATGCGGTTGGCTTTCTGGGCTGTGAGCACACACTGCTCGCTCACGTTCATTTTTCCATTGACCAACACCCCCAAGTCCTTCTCCTCAGGCCTGCTCTGAATCTCTTCTCTGCCCAACATGTAGCTGTGCCTGGGATTACTCCGAACCAGGTGTAGGACCTTGCACTTGGCATGGTTAAACTTCATCAGGTTGGCATCAGCCCACCTCACAAGCATGTCAAGGTCCCTCTGGATGGCACTCCTTCCCTCCAAGGTATCGACCAAACCACCTATCTTGGTGTCATTGGCAAACTTGCTGAGGGCGCACTCAATCCCACTGTCCATGTCACCAACAAAGATGTTAAAATATTAAAGGGTTTCTTTAAATTAATGATTAATTGCTATTTTCTTTCTTTAGAGAAAGAAACATTACCAGCATTATCAATGAATTCTGGAATAGTCCTGTAACAACAAATTTACTGACTCTACATGTTGAAGAGTAATAATATGCTACAGGAAATGTCAGACTTCCTACAGACTTCCAATAAGTGGACAAAACCATGAAATTTACAGCAGCTTCCTATGTAAGCAAATATTTCAGCAAACAGGATTAAAAAAAAAAAAAAAGGTCCAGCAGCTTCCTAAAGACATTCCTACCACAACCCCACATGGAAAATATTGTATTGAAGTAAACAACTGAAAATTAAATTAAATCAGAAGATGATTTACTGCAATATGTGGTGGAAAGGTTTTTGCCACAGTTCTCATTCTTGGAACTATTAGGTTCTGAGACCTATCATGCTTTATGCATTGGCAATTTGGTTTAAAAATAAAACAAATAGAAAACAAATTTGTCCTTACTGAAAGCTGATTGGTAGAAAACACTGACACTATCCTCATTGAAATACTCTTTCAGTAACACAGATAAGATTGCTCAATTAAGTGAGCTATATTTTCAAAGCACAAGCTTTTGTTGAAAAAGCTAGTATTATGAAGATAGAGGAGAAGGTTAAAATCAAAATTTTGTAAATTACAAAGAGTCTGTTAAGAAGTAAACCCATTTTTCTCTGCCGAGAAAAATGTGCATTAATCTGTGCTTCAGTTTTCATAAACTGAATGATGGTCCTTTCATCCCATAAGAAAAGTTTTACAGATACCAGTTCAAACTGTGACCTAAATTTTGAGGGAATTGTACTGAACTCCAGCATGGAATAATTGTCGATTTCTAACTGTTTTAGAGAATACATTGCCACTGTGTACAATACACAAATAGGCTTCTGTCTCTGAAAATATGGATTTGTAATCTGAGGCTGTTGAAAAATGAGTCATACTCCTCAAAAAATAAAAAAAAAAAAAAATCATGCCTGCAGTTTGAGAGGATGACAGTAACGGCTTCCTTTGAATTTGAATGCTGTTAAGACAAAACCATAAGCACTTTGCAAAAAACCCAAAAAAGTTTTTACAGTTTATAAAATATTCTTTAAAATTCAAACTCTCACTCAGTTACCTTAAAATAGAATTCAGCAATGTCAGTACCTATAGTGAAGTGCTAACTAAAACCAAATAAATGGTCCACTATAACAGGGCTGGCTTTACTCCTACACTCTGACAAAATGTGGTCCTTATGACAACCAGTCATCTACGTTACATCTAATATGAAGAGTGAGGAAGAACTGATATATTGGTGGGAATATTATGGGAACTCTTCATTTTAACAAATGGAATAAGCAGAGGATAGGTACCTGAGAATGTTTAGCCACATTTAAAAGTGAATTTGGTTTATCTATATTAGTTTTCCTATTGGACATGTTTTCTGTGAGTACATAGATATTCAAGACTTCCTGGATAAAACTTTCTCGGCAAAGCTTATATCTGAAAAAAACATGACTATAAAGTCACCAATTATAAACGACAGAAATCAGCAATGATTTTGATGCTCTCCTTGTAGGACTAAAGATTAGAAAATCTTATACTTGTTCAGAAGATAGGAAAAAGAGTTTTACTACTGTGTATCTTTTACTATACAGTTAAAAAGTATCACCCAACTTCTGAAAGAAGTAGAATTTTTAGAATTAGAAAATTCAAACAAGAAATTTGAAACTTTTTTGAGATTACTAATCATGCATTTCTCAGAATCATAAAATAATCCAGGTTGATAAGGATCTCTGGAGGTCATCTATTCCAATCCTTTGCTCAAACAGGGTCAACTTTGAAGGCAGATCCAGATTCTAAGCTATATAGCCAACTGAATTTTTTAACATATGCAAGCATGGACATGCCACAACTTCTCCAGCAACACTGCATTCATATTCCCATAATACTGATGTGGTGGTTAGCAGCTATTTGCATGAAAAGTAGTATTTAGTGATTTTAAGTATGTTCACCTTCTCAGCTCAGTGAGCAGAAAGAAGAAAAACAGACTGCTCTGATGGCCACCTCCCAGTAGACTTAAAACTATTTCTCTTACAAGTTATTATTTTATTAATCTACCATGACACATAAAATATATTCATAAAATGATTTCTAAAAACCCAAAATAAAATAATAATTAAAAATGAGCTATGGCTGCTCAGCTTTTAAGCTACATGATGACAAGAATATTTGTCCTTTGGTAAAATAACTGCATTGGAGATAAAGCTAGAGACCTTGAAATATACAGAATTTATAGGTTTTTTTTTTTTTTTTTTAAATTCTATATTCTCTATTATAAAGAAGACTTACAAAAATCAACATCATATCAACATCAAGCAGGCTGTTTGTCCCTTCATTGTCCCCTCTGTAAAAGACTATATCCCCCTGGATAAAACCCATCTAAAATATGTGCTATCAAAATGAACATATTTTCTCATGACCTGTTAAAAACCTGAAAATTATTCCATAGAAACTCTTTGAAAAAGGCTACAGAAATGAAAGTTACTATTTGTTTCTTTCACATTTGCTGCAAATGCCCTGTAGAAGGCCTCCTTCCTGAAAATTACAACTGCAAGTTCAACCATGTACTAAATAGATGCAGTGATTTTCCTCTTCAGCCCCAAAACTATGAATCTTCATTTTCCTGTACTGCAGGAGAAATACCAAACTAGCCTTTCAGATCACAACTGTATTCGAGTAATGCTATATGTTGTTTATGTCATTTAAATTGGAAACTAATAAAATACATGTAAAATGTATGCCTTAGGTTTTGATAGTCTACAGCACCTCTTCACAAGAACTGTATAGAAAATATAGAATAATTTAAAATCACATTCTGGTAGTATTGTCAATGATGTAAATTATTTTTGGCTTTCAGTTTAAAAGATGTTGGTGATAGACTCTGAGTCATTTCTGTATCATCAGTAGAAGTAAAATTGAGGGGAATGAAGCAGAGTCATGAACATAAAAGTTAGTAAGAGCTATAAAGAAATAAGAACTACTCACATATACTGCAATGTTAGAATGCAAAATATCCTATTATAGCGCAAGTAATTGAGCCAGATGAAACTGCAAGTTTATAACTGTGGTCAAAACTTAGAATCAGATGGAAATAATTCAAAAACTGAATGCGTGGTTACCAGTAGAGTCCAAAGAAGTAAGAGAGTAAAGTATATTTCAGATTCTAATTTTTAAAATAATAAAATTATAAAAAAGCAATTTGAAATTAATGTGTTAGATGATAAAGAGGGAAACAAAGTTTCTCACTAAAAAAACACTTCCAATAGAAATCTATGAACAAGATTTTCCTTTAAACATAGTTTTTCGAAATAAGCAAACAAGATTAATTGAAAACAGGTCTGACACATGAAGAAAACTATAAATGCATCTCTGTAAACTTGCTCTAGATTGGTCACAATCTTTAAAGATGAAGAAAAATTAGGATGCTCCTCAAACAGCAGCTGGAAACCCAACAGTTCTGAATTTTTTTCAATATGTGCTTGTCACATGTCAGTAATTTTTAGAGAAAAAGACAAAATGTGATTCTTGGTTCTTTATACTATATAAAAGCTAAATTAATTAATTTATTAAATACCCTATTCACATCAGCTTGATCACATTCATTGCTTCAAGGACAGGATTTAAAAATTACGGAAATATATTCTCATGATTTCACAAGAATAAAGGTGAAAACTGCTACCCTAGATTTTTGTGGTAATGTCAGCAATCCCATCCTTATTTTTCACTGCATATGAAGGCTACAAACCCAAGCATTTTGCATTCACTTAAAGGTTCTGTAGCACTTGAAAATTCACAGATTACAACTCATCCTCCATGCAGTGATTCAGAATCAAGGCAATATACTGTTGTATTGGTTAATATGAATACACAAAGGGACAGAATTACAGAAATTTAGCTTCTTCAGATTCTATTAACCATTGCTAGACAGTAGCTAAGTGCAGTGCCTGCATGGCACTATAATAAAGAATAAGACTGACTATATCTTACATAAGCCAAGAAATGGAGAGAAAGTATTAAAGGGAATCTTGATACCAAAATGATCATATCTCGTATCTATAAAGAAAGCATGACTCAGAAAAGGGTGTGCTATGAGAGAAATGTTCTTCTGAGGGAAAAGACTTAGCAAGATTAAGAATACAAATAGTGGAGAAACTGAAATCAAAATCTAATTCATGAACAGAAGAGTCTCAGTGCTTATGTTTGTCATGAGTGGTAGAAGGATATTACTACATTAGAAGAAGTAGGGTGTTAAATGAGTTGGACTGAGAAGCCAAGTTCCAAATGCCCGGCTTTGTGGAGCAATGCTGAGAAAATGCATTTTCTGGAACAATTACCAGGCTTGTCCTACAGCAGTGAGTTTATTACGGGGTCACACCTGAGCTTGATTTTCCAAGGCTGCATGGGCAGTAAGGAGTAAACAAAGGAGTAATCTTACTGAAGAAATAATAGTACCCGTTCTTTCTTCTGAAAAGTATCAGGATAAGGAATGGAACTGGGCTTCAGTAATGATGCCAGCTCAGTAATGAGTCTAGTTCATTGGAAGAAGGAATGCAACTGGGCTTTAAGTCATATCCTTGCTTCTAATTTCAGACCATAGGATTTCTAAGATATTTTCAACTTCTCTCATCTGCACCACTACTAAAACATTTCTGGCAAAGTCAAGAATTTTAATTTAGTTTTGATGACTCTGAGATTAACATGCTTATAATGATCTTATTCTTCTACTAACAAAAATATAGTGGCACATGACACTTGGAGTAATGAAGGTTATGGTAGAAGACCCTGACATTATTTCACAAAAGGAAAACAAGAGACAATGATGTAAGTACCAGCTTTTCACATTTGAAACTGGTTTCAAACTCTTTCTAAGGTGAAAAATATCTCATACTAATTTCCAACTGTTCTTATCACAAAACCACTACTCAGCTGGCATGAATTCTTGTTGACAAACCCAGGGCTGACTAAAAGGGATAGCATGACTGGGATAGAGAAGTATTGGCAGGATTGAGGGAGCCTGCCTGCAACTGGCTTGAGACAGTGTTTTTCTTCATTTTAATGTCACAAAATCTAATGTGATTATCTAACCTAAAGGAAATCCCATGTAACTTTATATTAGCACAATCCAAATGAATAAAACTGAAAATATGCAAATCTACTATTAGTAACTGCCAGACTTAGGTAATAACCACTGTTAATAGTTTCTCAGATTGTTTTAGGAAGGAAACAGCATGTCACCAAACTTCTAGGTACAGCTAGTTTACAAGCTAAGCTAAATGGGAGGCTTGTTCTGTGGAAGCAATACACAACACTGTCATTACAAAAGCTTCGTGTTTGGCAGAACAATCGTTTTCCCCCTTGATCCTTCATTCTGGGATCTATAAGACCCTGCAATTTTCAGATAGCAATGGCACAAGATCAAGGTTATTACTATTTTTTTAAGACAGCACTTTTTAACAAAAGGAGAGAAGCACAGCAACAGCCAGGCAGCAGTTGCACATGTGGCATTCATGTTTTGTAATAATTTCAGTCTGAATCCTGCCAATATCACTTCATCTCAAGCCACTTGCTGGGCCGCTGAGCACATCCATCCTCTCCTGTAGGCTTTATTTCTACCCAACAAAGAGACTATGCTTGGCTCCAGAGACTGTTAGTCTTCAGTTTCATGGGCACAAAAACAACTCAAAATCTACTATGAATAGTGAATAGGGAAAAAAAAAAAAAAACAAACCCCTTAGCAGTCAGTAGCAGGCACAGCATCATGAAGGGCTTCTCCATTAGTAGAGAGCTGCCTTGTAAAAATAATTATTGGCGGAAACTGGACTTGCAGCACATTTGTGAAAGGCAACTTTCTAAAAAGATTTCATTATTTCCCATAGTTTAACATGAGATTTTTTTTACCAATCTACAATTGTTTTAAGCACTGACCATACTTTCAGGTATCATTTGCACCTTACAAAATTCCATAGGCTGTCTACCTGCAGCTTTGTTAATACACTAGTTATTGTCATGAAACATTTATAAAATAGGAAAGGACACTGCTTCAGATAAAAAAAAGCTACAGTTGTTCTTAAAAAAAGCCAGCATATAAGAAGAAATACAGACTTGTAAAAATTATTTTACAACCAAAGTGCAATTAAAAGGATGAAAATAAAATATTAAGGAAGACATCATAAATAAACTTTTCCTTTACATTTTATACAGCACAGAGTTCACAATACTGCTGTGACTGGTATTGTTGTAATGTGGTTGCTGGGGTTGCAAGACATTTTCTGACAGGAAAGATGTGGCGTTTCATGTACATAATACCATTAAATCTTCAATCTTATACTAAGTTCAACAGATTTTTTTTTTTTTTTTTCCTACAGTCATGTGTAATTAGAGCATTGGTTTTAGTCTATCCAAAAGGCAATAGTTGGACTTCTCACTGTACCCATGGGCCCAACATGTGACATGATATCCTTCTGAACTGCCACCCTGCACAGATAAGAAGAAGCCTCTCTCAGGGTTCTAAGAACACTAAACGAGGCCTTAACAGCCCTGAGCAGACTCACCTGGCACCTCCTCCTGCACTCTCTGCCCATGGGCCCAGGGGCTCCCTTTAAAGTCAGGCCTGTGCCTTTGACCCTTGCTTGAGCTCCCTAATAGGACCGCTGGAGGGAGGTCGGGACCTACACAAGTAACACTGAGCTGCATCTGACCGATGTTGCCCTCACCAGCCCTGGTCCTGACCTGCACACTAGCTTCCAGGCTTACATTAGGCCTGCCCTGTCAGCACACGTGCCCTGATGAACCTGCTTTGGTTCTGCCCTGCTCTGGCACGGTGGGGCTGGGCTGTGGCCAGTCAGGCACCAGCCCTGCCTGCTCTGTGGCTGGGCTTGGCTGCCTGCCCCACAGGGAGCGGCCGCCCTCTAATAGTCTCTGTTGTGGTGGTACGTTACATAAACGGCTGAAGACATAGAATATGGACAGCAAAGAAAACCCCTCGTTTTTGAATCATAGTGCTTAAAAAGGGCAGCTTCAGCAGTTTGGGGGTACTTTTGACATTTAGGAGCCACCACATAACTACCTGCTCCTCTAATAAGTACAATGAGCTGGAGCAGGTGGCTTGTTTTCCCAGAGACAAAATCATTTGTCTGATGTGAAGCTTTAATATGTATTCTCAAGAAGGATTTCTCTCTCTCAAAGGCAGCTTGGAGAAGGAGGAGGCAATGTTCTTCAGTTTTAACAGGAGCTTGTATTAAGTTTAGTTAAACTTAAACTTCCACTGTATTCCCAGGAAGAACAGCTGGCAATAAAACAGTTGAAAGAGGGAGTCATGTTGTGGCATGTGGTAGGCTGTATCTATAGAACATATGATATGTATCAGCTTAGGGTCAGGTTGTGCTTTGAAACATTAAAGAGAAAAAAGGTCCCTTCAAGACTTAACATTGCATGTTTGCCTGTACTCTGTGTTTTCTAAGCTGAGAGTGTCAACCTGGATATCCTATGAACTAGTGCAACAATGCATATCCTAAGTATGGCACTTTCAGAATAGTCTGAATGCAAAGGAGTGAAATAACTTCAAGCACTATAGAAAATAGATTACATGCTTTTTAAATTTATCCTCAGGTTCACAAGTCCTGTGCATGTTGTCAACGTACACTTCATCAGTATGCGTATCCATCTACAGAGAAAATCCTTGCAGGGACTTTTTTACAGCATACCTCTTTGGAAGGATTACTCAGTCAAAAACCTGATATTACTCTTGTGCTCAGTGACACAATGGACTATGCTCAAAACAGTAACAGGCCATTATCTTTTGTTTTTTAAGATGCTTAGAACTTTAGATAGAAACTAAAATCTCAGCACCGCACCTGCTATGTTAATATAAAAGAACAGAAGAGTACTGCCTCTGCTGAAAGGTGGTTGATTTATTTCAGTTTTGTACACTTAAAGCACTCTTAAAAGACAACCCTTTTTCTTTTAAAGTAACTTTAGTGACATGGCTGACAGATTATAGCTAAGCTTCTACCCATGAAAGTGTGCATATTTTACATGCAAGTAAAATGCACTTATATCCTGGTTACATTACATTTATTCCTAGATTTTAAGTTTCCTCCCATGCCTCTCATTGTCAAAGTTATTAAGTAGTTAAAAGTGAATGGAACTGTTTTAGAAATAACGAAGCATTATACTTCTAGTCCAAGCTAAAACTTGTGAAGAGAGCTTATTATAAAAAATGAGTATCTTTGGTATGGAGAGGTTAATGAGGAATGTATGTCACAGCCAATAATCCTGTGAAGTATAATTTGTTTTGGGTATCCCTTCTATGGTTTTAGTCTGTTTCTTTGGTAGGCAAAACAGGAAATCAAAATGATATGCATACATACAGTATTAGAGTGTAAGATCTGGCTTTTTACAGCATGAAGAAAGTGACCTTTCTTCTTTCACAGGTATAATTATCAAGGGGCATTCTACCTCCATTTTCATGAGAAATTGGAAGATGTAGTTATCAGGTGAGGACTGCATAAAAGAACTACAATACATAAGCACCGCTTTTAAATTGGCATAAAACACTGCTTTGGTTTAAGATGGAATACTGATGCATAAATGATGAGGAAGAAGACATATATAGTCAATCCTATCAGTAAATGCTGAATCTGATTCCTTTGCTTAGAATTTCTGAGTCACTCCAGTAGACATATTTGATAGGAATGCGATCTAATTGTTTTACTGCTAATCCTGAAACAGTTGCTATTAGGAGCAAATTAGCAAGAGACCTTTGGATAATTCTACCACTCAAATCAAAGTCTCAGTCAATTAGTCATCTTAATAAGTAACAGTTCCCTGAAAAGAGACAGGAAAAAGAGACTAAACAAATATGCAAAAAAACCCCACAAGATTAAAATTTAACAATTTTCCAAAGGTCAGGAGGAAGCCAGCATCTAAATGATGTTAAATGTCTTTATTCTGACATATTAAAACAAAAATGAAATAATGTTAACATACTAATCTTTTTCATTGTGGTCACAGACTATATCTGTGTAAAGAGTTCAGTTCAGATGCATGTAATGAGGGTCTGGGAGGTAGCTCAGAGCAAACATTTTGGTCAGAAATACTTACTGAGTAACTAGAGGCTTTTGGCTTTTTGTGGCCCTTAGCTGTCTTGACTATGTCATAGAAATGAGAATGGATGCCTAATATAGGGATGGTTGACTTCTTCATGGACTTAGTGCCTCCCTACTCAAAGAATGCACATTACTCTATCACCTACATGCATATGTAGTAGATCTGTCTGTCCCCTGCTTTTATTTTGCCTGCTTCAGCTATTAATGTATTTTGCTGTAGGTCTTGAATTCAGGCCAACTGACAGTTCGGTAACAGAATAAACTGACTATACATCCCATTGCTCTAGAGCATGTCTATATTCTAAGCACGTCTTTTGGGAGATATGATGCTATTTGTACATGTACTATTTTGTAGGGAAAGATGTGTATAATGAATAACTTGAAATAATACACCAACCTGTAAAAAAATTGAAAATAATAAATTAGAGGTAAGGAAAAATATGCTTTGCAATCATGCAACAGAGATAGTCTTGATGGTACACTGTGGTACAGGTTCTTATGCTTTGGAATTGAATCCTTAGGATTGAATATATGGGATGAAACTACATGAGGAATAATGCATTTTATACTCACATGTTAAAAATCAACATTCAAAATGCTGACTTGATTAACAAAAACTGCCCAGCATAGAGTGTCTAACTTTCAGCAAAAGAGAGCTTTGTAAGTACAGACTAAAGGGGGAAATCATGTCATAAATCACTGCACATATGGTTACTGACACTGGCAATATATAGGGTATTAACTCACATGATAACCTAATTCTGTTTCTGTTAAAGACAACAGCAAACTCCTGCTGCCTAGCATAGAAACAGAACCAAACTCTTAACATCCTGAGAAACTGGTAGCACTATACTCTACACATTATAATGCTACACCCATTTCTTCTTATCTGATCATAATTCACACTTTAACACTGTGATTAAATGAATTCAAATAAATCAAAATATTTTTAACAAAATAGTCTCTGACTCAGAGTGGTCTTTGCATCTGAATGTATAATTGTTTACCCTCATTTATCACACATAAGTGCCCAGTCTTGGTCATAACAGTTTTCTGCACATGTAGGATATTATTCATAATGTATGTTTCATTCACAATCCATTATAAAAAAGATGTATCAAAATATTTTAAATTAATTTAAAGTTGCAGTTTTATATACCTTTATTAAAGATGGTTTAAATCTATAAAGAACTATTTATTAAAAAGTCTTGAATAGATTCTATGAAAAGGAGTTAAATTTATGATGTTTAGTATTGCACATTATACAGTTTCTTTATTTTTTGCTCACTTGCTTGTGCTGTGAAAAAATCATGAATATTTAGCTATTAAATGAAATGCAAAATTTTCATTACCATTTTATTGAAAACTTGACATCTTAAAACACCATACATACCATTAGTATTCTAGTGCATTGTCACCTTATTGAAAAATGCTACTAAAAACCAATACCACCATTCAGAGAAAAAAAAATTGTCCGCCCAAGGCTATTAACTATAGTTCTACACATACATTAGTGACAAATAAGTGAAGCAGCCAATGCTCACAAAAGATGTCACTAAAATGCTAGGAAACAACTGTAACCATAGAAACCATCTCACACTGCAATCTGAACATCTTTTGTCAGTGTTTGACTAGAAATGAGATGCTTAAAATCATTAGGCTATCAAAAAATCTGAAGTCTCTTCATTGAAATTTACATATTTAAATATTTTGAAACCTGCAAAAACTTCAACATGATACTTTCATAAAATATTGTTTCAGCTCCTAGCCCTCAACTATCACTTTAGATGTAATAACAAGGATTATACAGATGATTACTCCCTCCCCCAAAGTCTCCCCCACCAGACCCTATCTATAGTATACATACACTAGAAAAACCTAGGCATTGAATAAAAAAATGATAAAAAAGCACCACAAAAAAATGGAGTAAGAAGTGAGGGGAATTTACACAAAACATTCACAGACATGGCATTCACTATCTCTATTTATTGCTTTGGGATTTTTAAAAATATCTTCATAAACATCATTCGCTCTACTGACAGGAAGACCGATATTGTGTAACTTTTGTGACATTAGGTACAAAATTGTCTACAGCCACAAAATACCAGAACAAGAAATTTTCTCAACTGACTTAAGGTTTGAGAACTTAGGAAGATTAAGTATCTCTTCATTAGGATAATGGCTTAGTATGAATAGTACCTAATAAAAAGGGCCTGTACAACTCCTGGCTTATAGAATGATAGTACATCCCAGCCTTTCTGTAAAGTGGCTGATCCTGTCCTTTAGGGCTGGGGGAATATATAGGAAGGCAGCCTTAGTTCTTTTTTGGTGGGACTCACTATTACAGTATATCTGTGTTAGTCCGAAAATCTACTGTAGAAAGCAAACCAAGTACATAAAGGGTGATTGATCCTTTAATACAACAAATTTCAGTGGTACAAAGGACAGCTGATAACAGACGTGATGTTGTTTGCAGGGAAGGCTTGCTGATATTCAATAGAAAATACATTTCCAATTCTATATGTGCTCTAATTTACTAATAATGAACTATGAAATTTTGGAAATACAGATCAAAGACATTTTTAATGGAAAAGCCAAGGACTAAAATAATCTGTATACTTACTTTCCATTATCTTTTCCACAGGTCTTGAGCCTTCAGTTGGATATGGGTATGTCAGTCTTAACTAAAGATGTTAGTCTTGACTAAACATAATAGGCTTAACTAAGACTCTGTTGTACATTACTTAATTTGTCTATTTAATTTTCCATGGCTTTAAGCAAAATTCAGTGGTCTTATAAACACCAGATTGACAAAAGTCAAAGACTCTGAGCTTGTCCTTTAAGGCGTTGTTTGCCAACACATTATCATAGAATCATAGAACAGTAAGGGTTGGAAAGGACTAGTTCATCTAGTTCCAACCCCCCTGCCATGGGCAGGGTCACCTCCCACTAAACCATGCCACCCAAGGCTCTGTCCAGCCTGGCCTTGAACACCACCCGGAATGGAACATTCACAACTTCCCTGGGCAGGTAATTATGATTTAACACCTCTAAGAAAATGCGGATAGTTCCAAATTCCGCCTCTTCCCACCGCCCATCCTTTAGTGCTGGAAAGGTCAGATTCCGAGGCCATCAGTCTGATGCTTTCACAAATAATATAAAGCACATTAGAACTGGTGTGAATGTCTTTCCTATGAATGGCAGAGAAGCTAGTACAAGTTGAAAACTTTAAATGTTATATTTATCAACAAACTAGAATGCAAGTGAAAAGAGGCAAAAGAGGAAGAAATGAAGGAATATGTCATGCAATTCATTACAAAGTGGCTTTGTTACGTGTGTTTTACCAATGAGCTTCACAGAGTTAAACAGAACTGATATATTTTAAATACATCAATCTCATTCTGGATTTAGTAATT
Source organism: Bolborhynchus lineola (assembly GCA_025448015.1). Lineage (NCBI taxonomy): Eukaryota > Metazoa > Chordata > Aves > Psittaciformes > Psittacidae > Bolborhynchus > Bolborhynchus lineola. The sequence continues at coordinate 14,543 of JAOEHX010035285.1, forward strand.
GACTGAGTTAATGTAGACTTTGGGGGAGGTTTTGTCTACATAGAGATTGTGATGCAGAAGTTAAATCACCGGAACAGAAAATGCAAGACTGTAAGACTATAGTTTCTAGAAGGATTATAATAAATATAAGCACAAAGGTTAAAATTTGGTTGTTTTTTTTTTTTTTTCTTAATGAGTTCTCTGAAAATAAATGGCTCGCAATATTTTAAAGATGATCATGCAATCCTGTTCAAGTAGTGGGATGAAGTATTCTATGCAAGTACCCAATCATTTTTGTCCAAAGTAATAATGAATTTTGATTTCTGAATCCAGCCTTGTCCTATATTATACCCCTAATGAATATTATACCCTTTAATGCATATTTAAAGTGTTAATACTACTTTGTTGCTTGTAGTTCATTGTCTTTCTACTGCACAAAGCTGTCATAAGTTTAATGTTTTACAGAAGACAAAGAAATGGAAAAAGCTTATGGACTAGGATCACAACTTTTCTTATAATTTACTGTTCTAGTAGTCTTTACTATATTTGGTATCTGATGGCGAAATAGCAAATATCTTGGTTTCACCAAATTACTTACATAAAATTGCTCCTGTGTATTTCTGACTCATTCATTGAACATGTCTATTTCATATGTTTTATTGAAGGATTATAAAGTAGGAACTACTTTCCTTTTCTTCTTTAGTAAGACTTGTTTTAGTATTACCATTATAAAAATTTATAGTACACACTGTAATAAAACTACATATAGCATGATATAAATATATAGATAATATAAATTATTATCAAAGACATCAATTTACCCAATGTTGACAAAAACATGACAACTCTCCACTTTCAAAACCCTTAGCAGTACAGGCATCCCAACATACCCAAAATTGGAAATTAGCTAGGTCTACATCAGCTGTTGATGGCAGAATCTACTTTAATTCTTCTACTTTTGAGCTATTTTCCATTCCTGAAAACAGCTGACACAAAATTATGGAATAACAGGTTTGTTCCAACAGAATGTCATTGCCACCTATATCTCTTGCTTACAGTCATACCTGATAGGTATCCCAGGGTAAATAAAAATGTATTTAAGCAACTCCTACAGTCATCAGCACTTTCGTACAGCTAACTGGAAGGTGTTTATCGATTATACCAGTTGATATTACTAAGTAGCACAAAACTGAAACTGTGAGACAGGAAATATATTGAGATATTTGCATTTTTTACCTACTTTGAATCATAATTTTTCTTCAATACTAATATTCTTCATGAAAACAAATTCCACATTCAGTAAATTCCCTCAAGAAAAATATAATACATTTGGGGTTCTTTCGTTTTGATGTTTGTTTTTTTTCAAATTTCTGTGTATCAGCATTCAAGTATTATTTCTCTGAGTACTTATTATAAAGCTGTATATAACCCCTAGAGTCTGCATGCTTCTACAACTTCCTTTGTTGACTGCAAAGTCTAAGAGTGTAGCAACCTCTCATTCTGGATCATTACATGTTTTTTTGCCTAGAGATGTAGGAATATCCACCTTTGCTGAAGCTTTAAGTGCACTGTTATTTAATTTGCTCTCAGATACAATCTAATAATTCATTTGCTAAATTACTCAATAATTGGTCTTAGCTATGTTAGGTGATTGCTTTTCTTCTCTTTACTGCAGAAATGATTATCAGCTGAGCAACTTGGTGTAAACATGAAGCGGCTCAGTGAAATTAACTTGGATCTTTTCTAGGTACAAAAGTCTAATCCAACAATAATTTAGCAAGTTCACAAGGAAATGTCCATAAACAATTACTAATGAAAACAGGCAGGGATGTACCCTTTAGCACACCCTGAAACAACTGTGGATGCTGAGGAGCAGGAAGGGGATGGACTGCAGGAAGTGACTAGGCTTACTTCACCTATTGCTGTCATTTGAGACAGAATGCTGCTCTGGATGGCCAAATTCATTACTCCCACCCAGCAGAGCATGTCGTGGGTGTGTCTCTCCTTGACTTCTAAGGAATACTAGATTGTGTATACATAGTAACATCACAGATCATTTGTGCATGCTCATTACTGGTGGTTTGGACTTCAAACTTCATAAACACTTGTATAATTAAATGACAACGTTATTATATATCTGACAACTGACTTGAAATGATGTTTTTGCAACCTTTGTGGTGGGTATGTCTTCACATTCACAATCACGAGCCACACTTGTAGACAGTTGTTAGGAAACCGGAACACATACACTCTTCATTTTCTGCGATAGGAAACTTGTAGGAATGCTTTCTGATGTATGATAAGGTTGCTATGAAGTCTCTGCATGTCAATCATTTTAATTGCTGTTACTGTTCCACTCTATTCTACCACAGTCATACTTCAAAATATTTTTTTTTCTTGATTAGGACAGAATGTCATTATCCTGACACCAAACATTTCAGACATGTAAAGTAGGGAGAGAGGACTTTGAATAAAATCTCAGTCCATTTGAGATCATTATAAAAATACTATATTTGCCTTCATTAAATTTACATCTGACCATAACAAGTCATGTGTTGTATCTATATTTCTTGTATTCTGTTAAGTAGGCTCCCAGTATGAGAGTCATTAGCTGTATTTCCCCCTTATGCTTTGCTTTGGTCTTCACAAATACTTTAACCAGAAAAAACTAGTTACAGGATGTGACTAGCTGATGTAGTGTTTTATGAATATCCAAATTCTAAAAGGATGCATATGAATAGGATATAAAATAGCCATAAAATATTTTATTTACAACATACATTCATTTCTAATTTTATCATCAGCTTAATTTATTATGCAATGTTTGTTCAGCAAGTTAAGACAGAAAAAACAAAAAAACCAAACCAAAAAAACCCCCAACAACCCAAATCAGCTAAACAAACAACCCAAATGAAAAAACAGGGAAAATAAATTATTTTGTTCCCACAATCAGTGAATAAATGATGCTCCTCTTTATGCAGAACAACAACATTGTTTCTGCCAAGTCAGTCCTGAAGATATGTAGGGCTCTGATTTTTCATCTGTAAATGTGAAGTTCTACACCTAAATGAAGTATCATTAGACACAGTTCAGCATAATACCTCTGCCAAGACAACACTGATCTTTAGAAAATGAAAACCAGCAGAAGTGAGAACACATTTTCTCCTTCTGAACTTTAATAACACATGATGAACTAACGCATTTAAAGATGCATATCATATCATTCACATAGCTAGACATTATTCTGTGTAGAAATAACATACATTGCAAATAAACAAACTCCACACAGTGCATGGAATAAGCAAATTACCATTTTTATCAAGCAGTTGTTGAAACATACACATCAACCACAAATTGCAGAAAGGGAATTGATTGTACACATGAACTAGGGAGGTTGGCTACACTGAATATCCAGCTTTCATGCTTTCTCATACTTAATATATTTTATTGTTGACACCCAACTTCCCACTACTGAGTTAAGCAAACACCAAAGTCATACTCTTACCTTTCATTTACAAAATTGATCTAGTAATTATGGTGATGGCAAACATAAGAATTGCAACTTTTTCATGCTTTCATATGCTTAATGATTTCATGTAACCGCAGATACATCCTAATTTCTTAATAGCAGCAATTTCTGATTTGAAGCTCAAAGTGTTTTAAATATCTATTATTTATGCCTTCACAGTCTATCAAATAACTTTACACCCAGCATTTGTACTCCTTGAGTACAAGCGCTGGTGTTAATACTAAACAGGTTAAAATATTCATAATTAAAAATCCTTTGTCAAGACAATTGCATCAGCAGAATTCTGATACTCATTCTGAACTTTCACAGTGCATCATCAGAATGCCTGCAGATCATCTGAGTTGCTAACATCGGTAGAATCAAACAGTAGCACATGAAGATGGCATCCCATCTGATATCTGCCTTCTGATATTGAAATTACATTCAATATACCACTGGGTAGACAAAGATATTTTACAGCATTTATAAATATTAATCTTGTTTTTCAGTCTCAGCTGTTGTTTATTGTCAAGCTCACAATAATGGATTCAAAGCTTGACTACAAATACACACAAAATACTGAAAACCAGAAGTATTATCTCAAATTTTCACTGAAAATTATTTTTGCTGATTTTTTTTTTCTTTAATCACAAACAATGACATCAAAATATTCCATCTGGAATGAGTTTAATTTTGCAGCAGCAGATTGCAATCCTTCCAAACATCGTAAAGAGCAACCTGTTCCACATTAGGTATACTTTTGCTTCTGTAGTAAAACAGTAGCATCCCTATCTATAATCTCTTACGTAAGCAATGACTAAATCTATACTAATTAACTAAACCATCTAGGTCTTGAGTTCATGTGATCATCCATGCTGTTTAACTGTTTGGCATATTTTTGGTCTGGATCAGCTGGCATTCTCCTGGTACACAGGGTGGGCTGAGAAGTGCTCTGAGGAGGCTTCTATAGGGGCAGCTGAAGGGATCAGCCCTTGCTGTGCAGTGGAAGAATGAGGGTTTCACTAACTCTGGGCACTAGCCACACTTGCATCTTACCACTAAACATGATGGAGAATCGTAACTAGCAGATATGGCCAAACTGAATCATACCTTCCAGAAAAGAGGCATTTCTAACTGAACCTTTTTAATGCATCATATTACCTTGTCTAGGACACACAAAATAAAATGCTGCTAGGCTTTTTCCCTTAAACCTGATCTGTAATTTTCCAGTACTGAATGCTACACACCTACAGATAAGGTGGTACAAGGTAGCAAGTTTCTCTGCCATTATCTTATGTGTAAATGGATTGACCAGCTCAGAATTCCTTCCCTATATTTCCCATTCCTTTCAGGGGCCTGAGAATAGCTTTTCCACTGGGGTATGCCAACCTTTGAGACTGACATCACTCTTAAGAAAGTGGCATTTCCTTTCTCCCATGTCACAGGCCTAATACAGTCCCAGAACACTGGAGTTTATAGCATTGTGAAACTTCTGGAAAAGGAAGGGAAAAACAAAGGTCAGAAAGAAAATGGTATTGTTCTCTGGGGCTGTAATAACTTCCAGATCTACCATTACTATGTTTCTGTTTTTCAAGAGTTCTTAGGGGACATTAATACTTAAATGACCCTTTTAACTTGCAAAGGTATAGTACTTTATTTTTACATCAGCCTTATGTTCTTATAAATACATAAGCCAGAGGGGTTTATGAAATAAAGATCAGAATCTTTTAAACATGAGTATTTCACTGAATTTAGTGGTTTAGTGAATTAGTGGACTTTCAGTGAATTTAGTGGACTACTGCTTACATCACTTCATGCACTAATCTACTTCAAAGCTTCTCATTTAGTGCCATAAAGCTGCTCTCTTCTATGAACCACTCCCTTGTTTTTATTATATTGAGTGGTACTGCAGAAGGTAGGTCTGTATTGAAATTGCGTCCTAAACAGAACTGAATTACATCCTCAATTTCTCATACATCTGTTGAAGGCTGTAACCAGTAGCCTGCCAGAAAAAATAGTGCTTTTTTCTGCTATCTTTGGCGTAGTGTGCTCTGAGTAGCTAAAAAAAACCCCAAAATGACAAAATATCTCCCAAACCAAAACAATAATACCCAATTAATCTGTTTGCAATGGTTTAGTATTACACTTATTGAAGACCTCAAGATTTAAGTGACCTTGTGTATGTTCAGCAAAATTTACAGAAATTAGATTATTCAAGAATGATGAAGCAATAAGTGAAGTTTCTGAAGCTTTCAGTGGTGCTTAAATATTGGACCTGCTGTTTGTGTATATTCAGGGAATCTCATCTTAAATGTTTTTACTATAAGCATAATTTAAAGGACCTCATAGCTAGATGCTGGTTAGTTCTCAGAATGGTATTTTCAAAACCAGTAAGACATAATGTTGAACAAAGCACTGCAAATGTAGTTTCAGAGCCTGAGAGACCTTCAAATAGCACCACAAAGTGATTTTAGAATATGCTTAAATTCCTTATTTTGTTATTAGTGCTCTGAATCTGACTATCCTGCCACTGTTTAAAAAGCAGTTTCTCGAAGTGAAATCTAATTCCATCATTAGGGAACAGATTGTTCTAAGAAGCTGGATTAGAGCAGCATCAGCATGAATTTCAAAAACTTGCATGGATCTATAAATATAATGTGCAATATTTTGCAATATCTAATGTGTTTTGGTCTAGTGTTGAGCATGCCCCATTGTTAAAACCAGCTGTGTTCTTTCACTTTTCATTTCTATAAAGCTATGATAAAGGCTGTCAAAGCGAACCCTGCAGCACCAGCCTTTCTTGATAAAAGTTCTGTGTACACAGTACATAGTAATCTCAAGATGGAACTTTGTTTCAAACCAGAACAAAATCTTCAGCTAATTATAAGTGAACTATATTAAGCACAAAAAGCAATTTCAATTTATACTGAACAAAGTTGCATTTTACTCTTTCCCTTCAAAATACATTTGTCGTGGTTTCTGAAACCAATTGAAAATTCATGTTGCTTAATTTTCTAAGGTTATTTCTTTTATTGCTTTTAAGTAGTCTGTGTAGTACTGTAAGGTCTAAATCTCCCTCTCTCCTCCCCCCCGCCACAAGAAGATTAGTGGGGCTTTTTTTTTGGTGTTAATTTGTATTTAAAGCTTTAGAATAAGAAATGAATAATTCTTTTCATTCCTTACATCACATTAGTGCAGCAATCACTAAACTAACGCTCTTATTATGTACACATTCAAAGCACTTGGAGGAAAATTGCCAACAGAAGTACTACATAAAAATAGGTCTGCTGTTTAAACAGAAGAGGATTAAAAATAAAACTGCAGTTTATAGGTGACCAGTTAGAGGAAAAAAGAAATTTCACACTTTTATTTTTTTTGACTTTTCTGCATATGATATAAAGCAAGCCTTAGGAAATATTTTTTTTTGTTTTCCTTTTTTATTCTCATAGCTATTTTTTCAGCTACATTTTATGGAAAAACAATGGAAATGTTTCCTTTTCCTGAAACCTTTATGACCGGCAGATAATTCTCACCTGCCTTTGTAGTTATTTACAGGATTTGGTTGGACCCAGGAGAAGACATGAAGGTTAAAACTCCCTAGATTTATTACCTCAGCTCTACCTCCTGGAGAACCTTTTAGTGGCTACTTTGTTTTTGGACTCAAAAAAGTCAGTAGTAAAGTTTATGAGACAGAATTCAGACCAGATTTAGATCTAGTAGGAATGATCATGTCAACAACAAGACTAGTACTAACGTATGTAACTAAATGCAGGTCACCACACGGGAAGGGTGCTCAGAAGACTCAACACAGCAGCTGAGGTAGGAGCGGGACCCCATTAGAGAGCCTGGGAATGGACCAGATGACATACTGAAAGAGGCAGGTAACTCATAGAAACTGCAGGGCTGGCATGTGGCTTTCTCTTGGGATGCAGGAACACACTCGCCAGTTACCCAGCACTGCACAATATGGCATCAACCCAGGATGTGAGTAAAGTTTTCTACTAGTCCTTTGAGACCAGAACTGAGTTCTTTGTAGTCTCTGGTTTGTTTAATGTGCATAGGAGCAGCATGAATCCAACAGCAACATATTTGCAGCCCAGATATTGGCAGCAGTGTTGGTGAGCAATTCAAAGTTCCAGGCATTTCCTCTTGCCTCTCAGTTCAATCGAAAATTTGGAAAGAAACATTTTGAAACCAAGTTAGGAAAGAAGCAAAAAGACTGGAGGAGAGAAGTAAGTTTATTTTAAATACATCACATCATCATTGCAGTTTCATCTTCCTACTCTGGGGTCTGTAATGCTTCTGAAAAATAGGCTTACTGTCAGTGGGGACTTGCTGAACAGAATTCAGAGAGGTTGGTAGGAGTGACTCAGAGCCAGCTCAAGACTTCTCAGCAGTGTTAACTGATTTTAGTTCCCTAATGCTAAAGATAAAATTAAACATCTGAGGCTATGAGATAGGATAAGAGGCACAGAGATCAGTGATTTCTCTTTCTACTATTAAAGGACTAGAAGAGAAGTTTGGTTTTGATAATTACTTCAGCTTCAGGGGCTGAGGATCAGCCATATTGACATTATCTGAATATGCAGATAAGAGGCAGAGAATAATGGGCTGTTTTGCTACTTTTCCCAAAGCAGCAGAGTCTGAAACTTAGTTTTGGAGCCAACCTGGTATTTTAGGCAAATCTTAAATACCTAAACCTAGCTGTGGTTTGGCATGTCCACTATATTATTAAAAGGAAAGGTATAAATTATATAAGAGAAGAAACAAAAGGAGTAAGAATCAGGTAGAACCCAGGGCAGCTAAC
>JAOEHX010035287.1:0-30100 GCA_025448015.1 Bolborhynchus lineola
CCACCAATAATAATAATAGCAAGAAAAATACAAAGGAAGAGAATGCAACAGCTCACCACAAATACCCAGCCCGACCAAGCCATGCACCCCCACCACCCTTCTGGGTCTCTCTGCTCTCCCTTTCTACATCCTGGGCATGATGTGCTGTGGTAAGGAATACCTCTTTAGTCAGTCTGAATCAGGTGCCCTGTTTCTGCTTCCTCCTGGTTTTCCCTCCCCCCTGGCAGAGCATGAGGCTCAGCAAGTCCTTGGCCAGACCAAACATCACTAAACCATAACTAAAAACATCGGTGTTATCAGCACTGTTTCCAGGCCAAAAGTCAAAAACAGCACTGCACCAGCTACCAAGAAGGATAAAAATGACTGCTACTGCTGAAGCCAGGACAGTCAGGCTGGGTATCGATCAGGAGGTGGTGAGTAGTTGTATCGTGCATCACCACTGTTCACCACTCCCCCCCCTTCCCTTTTAGTTTTATATTTTGTCCCTTCGTTATTTCCCTTATTATTAGTGGTAGGTTTATACTATATATTAGCTATTGGACTGTTTTTATTTCAACCTGCAGGGCTTACTTTCTTTCAGTTCTCCCCATCCCAACTAGGGGGGGGAAAAGAGGCAGGTAAGCAAATGGCTGCATGGTGCCAAGTTACTGGCTGAGTTTAAACCACAACAATGTCAAACTATGTCATTCAAACAAAACTAAATGCCTCTGTTAAAGCATCTGAATCACATTTCTTGAGATGCCTGACTTACATAAGCAGCATTTACACTTTACTCTCTAAGGTCTCTCGTAAATATTCAGATTTTATTTTACTACCTTAATTTTCACTAGCTTCTATTCATGTCAGAACCATAGCTTCATTTGATGAGCATCCAGAATAACCCTAAGGATCTCTAAAATAGTGCCTTCAGTAGCAATGGTATGAGCTGAAATAACCAAGAGGCAGTATGAATTTCATGTGAATCCAGGAGACTGGTCACAGGAAACAGATAGCTAGGAACTGGTAGAATATTGTACAGTTTAGAAAAAAATTAGATTCTGAACATTGATATACTCTTCTCATAACTTAACAGTCTAACACATTGCATGCTGTGCAACCAGTCCTTTCACATGATGTTATCATCAGTTGTGGGTTTAGGGTCTCCCCCCCTGCACTCAACCAATATGTGTCATCTAGTTATCTCAACTTTCCTAATATTTGCATCATTTTATGTTTACACCATGATATATCAAACAACTTTTATTACCTTCTTAGCACAATCCTTGCTTTTCTCCCTAACAGTTGCATTCTTCTCCACATGAACTCACTTCTAGACAGCTGTAGTCTCTCATTCCATTCCCTTGTATTAAGTCATAGTCTTCTCTAAGTAACCTGAGAGACTCTGCTAGCAACAATTATCTTTCCTCACTGCCCTGGTTTCAGCTGTAGCAGTCATTTTCCTCCTTCTTAGGAGCTGGTGCAGTGCTGTGTTTTTGACTTTCAGCCTGGGAACAACACTGATAGCAACAACTAAAAACATTGGTGTTAAGCTATGTCTACTCCAATCAAGGACTGTCTCAGCCTCATGCTCTGCCAGGGAGGAGGGGAAGCAGGGAGGAAACAGAGACAGCACACCTGATCCAAAGTAGCCAAAGGGGTATTCCATACCACAGCACTTCATTGCCATTATATAAACTGGGGGCAGTTACCCAGAAGGGCTAGATTACTGCTCAGGTCAGGCTGGGTATCAGTCAGCAGGTGGTGAGCAATTGTATTCTGTTCCCTTGTTATTTCCCTTATCATTAATATTATTGGTGGCAGCAGTAGTGGTTTGTGTTGTACCTTAGTTACTGGACTCTTCTTATCTCAACCCATGGGAGTTACATTCTTTCAATTCTCCTCCCCATCCCTCTCAGAGCAGGGACAGGAAGAAGGGGAGGAGTGAGCTAGAGGCTGTTTGGTTCCAAGTTACCTGCTGGGCTTAAACCATGACACTCACTAAGGCCTATTATAGTTTATGGGTGGCATTCATCTTATCAAGTGAAGATATCTGAGCACTAGAAGAACTCTTTTAGCCACAGCATTATTGTGCAAGTTCATGCTGACTTAGAGGCAAGCTGAAGATCACTTCTTAAAGAATTCCTAAAAAAGCAAGTTCTTTCCATCCAGTAGAGATCGTAGGACCTGTTACTCCCAGGCCTTCAGGTGACTCCAAAGCAAATCACTTGGTAGACTTCATTCAGATTCATAATTGCTATTTGACCAGATAATTAAAATCATGCAGAACTATATTCAATATATATTTCCAACCTACTTATGTCTTGCTATATATACAACCTATTTATTGTCCATGCAATACATAGATATAATAGCTTTTTTTATTGCAGGAATCTCACCCATTAATCCTTATCAAAAAGGATCAGGACTTATTTTAACATTATCTTTGTTTTGTTAACGCTTTGCTTTTTCCTCCATTACCAAAAAGCCAGATGCCCATATTCACTGCAGAGAATTACTAGCTATTCTCCAGTTTCAGGCAAAACATACTCATTTGTTCCTGTACCAATATTATTTTTTACCTTACATAGTCTGTACCCTTTCCTGGATTTATAGATAGAAACCTTACCCCTTTTATGCCTTTGTATCACCAGGCTAACCAAGCCTTGTGCTTCTAGGCTCTTCTCATATAATAGACTTTAAATTTTTGTCATTATCACAGTTCTTTCCATCTGTCAGTATGAATTCATATTCTCTCAACAGGAATGACCATATCACATTTCATAGACAACCTCACAAGAACTTTGTATAATGGAACTAATATCATCCCAACTCAACTGACAAATCCCAGGAAAAAGTTTACATTTTTCATAGCTATAACATATTGGTACCTCATAAGACTGAATATGACACAGCTCCTTTGAGGAGCCTGAATTTCTGCCCTCAGGTTTTGTCAGTAATTTTTCTTACTAGATTCACAACACAGAATTTTGTACTGTCAAATGCTGTATTATTATGTCTCTTTGGTCCCATAATTCACCCAGTTTCTCTCCTGTGAGTATGAACAGACAATTTCTTAAAAATCAGATTAAAGTTGCTGAAGTTACCAGTCTGTCAGCTACAACTGATTCATCAATTGCCTGCTAGGGAAGTGTACACATCTGTACAAGTATATTTCTAAAACACAAAGAACATGTTAGCTGAAATTGGCACCAACATTGAAAGTAACCAATTTTATTTTGTAGAACAGAAGGGCAAACATGGTCAGAGGAAGCTGCTTCCTACTTTGCTTGGATTTTTTTTTTCCCAGCAACTAATATGACTTTAATTATTTGAACAGACCATGACTGGAAACAATTTTCATTATCTCTAGGATTGCAATGACTTCTGCTTTTACATGGGCAAAATTTATTAAAAACATACCATCAAAATTCAAAGATATTCCTGATTTGCATGCAATACATTTAATTTCACATGAGATTATTACCAACCCCTGAGAAACATTATTAATTCACTTTTCATTCACCTATAATAATTCATATAATTCATCTATAATAATTTACCTCTTAATTCACTTTCATCACATTTGGTATCAATAATTTCTGCTGTCTTCTCTCTCCTCTTTATTCAGAACCTTGACCATTTTGCAGTTTTATCTTACATTTCAAGTTTTAACTTGAGTTTTATCTTCTCTAATCTGACCTGTGTTTTTCCTTATGGTGCTATATCAAGTCCAAGCAGATGGATGTTTGGCATTTCATTCCTCCAATAGATCAAGCACATATACTCTATGAGATACACATATATATGTCATGGAGTAATCAGAAACTCTACATTCTCTGAAAACCTTTTCATATTTTTCGGTTTCTCTCATATTGAAATTCAAGTCCTAGACCTTGTATACTGAGATGTTCAGGTCCATATGCCTGCAGTAGGGCAGCTACTTTTTCTTTGGCATGTATAAGACATTTGTCATCCCTGTAACAAACCAATAGTCTATTGATTTGAACAGCATATAATCATCCCTTTAAAAATTAACCAAATACACAAATTAAATGTTCCCTTTCCATTTCTCATCCAGTGACAAGATTTTTTATAAGATTCACTGTTAGGAAAATAAGGCTGACTGGCACTAAGTTGTTATCCTGTAATTAATTTCTAATAGACCCTGAACTTCATTATTTTGTTCAGAACGGCTATAGACTGACGTAAGCAGCTAAAGTATCAGCATTTTCAGGTAACTTACGGTGCTCAGACAAAATAAGCAATGGTTTCTGCTTACAATTTCAGAGTTTGCTCTAAGTTATCATGGAACAGGCACATCCTATACAGTTACTTCTCTATCAGAATTTGAAAAGCCTGAGAGCTGCTCTTATCACTTTTCCTTAAGATATTGCTCATAAAGTTCCCAATAAGGCACATTAAATAAAAGATGTGCAAAAAAAAGCCACAACCCAAAAACAAACCTACATATTCTGTTTAAGCCCAAAATGCTTTTGACAGTTTAAGATCAGTCTATCAACAGGTACTGAGATAACTATTTCATAGGTCCTTATTAAAGCAAGATAGCTTAAATTAAGCAGTTGTTGGAGAATAAGGGAAAATAAGATGCTTCTAAAAATATCTTCCTTTGTTTTAAAAATGTTCACTTAGTTCCTAGGTGACAAGGCCAGGCTGGATGGCGCTTTGAGCAGCCTGGCCTAGTGGAATATGTCCTTGCCCATGGCAGAGTAGTTGGAACTTGGCAATCTTCAAGATCCCTTCCAACCCAAAACATTCCATTCTATGATTCTAAGACTGATATTAGAACAGATGTTTTGAAAATCATTGACAAGTTTTGAGTGAAAAGACCAGTCCGGTACTGAAAGAAGTAGATTGACAGGGAAAGGTTGAAAGATTCTGATAAAATCTATGGGAGTTGATGAAAAGGTGAAATACTTGATGCACAGTTCTTAAATATGTTTTCAAATAATGAAATATCTTTTATGTTTATGAGTGTCCAAAATATGCATAACTTATACATACACATAGTGTTACTAAGGCAGCATCTTTTGAAAATTAGACATTCTATGCCTTTTCATTTCCTGGCAGAAATTAGTCACCTAAAGACTGTGAGTCACTAAGCAAAGGCAAAGAATATCCTATTTCTTTTCTTAGAAGATGTCCCAGGGAACTCTAGTTTCAGTTTCCATGAACTTAACACAAACTTATAACAGAGATATTCAACTTCAGGAGAAGACACCACACTTCCAAATAATTTCTACATGCTGTATTTTATAATTAACCCCTATCATGGTTGAGTCTAAATGAGAGATTAATCTGTTTGCTTACAAGTTTGTATACATTTTAAGCAGAAAGGCAAAGGTGAAAGATAAGGGAAGGCTTGTTTTTTTTGTTCGGGTTTTGTTGGGTTTTCTTTTAGCTTGTTATTTAGCTGATTTTTTTTCAAAAATAAAGAAAAAATGCTTAAGGATTTTTATTTTTTTTTTTTTATTTTTTTGAATATATCTTTCACTGACTGCTTTTTCATTAGGAATGTTATGCAGTATTTTTATAAGCAAGCTTTTCTATATAGTTATAAATGTTAGAAACATATTTAATTACTTAACATTTTGCACTCCACACTTTTTTGACTTCTTCAGTGCTAGAAGTAAACTGTTCTATAATGTCCAGAGAGAAAAGATCGTTAAAGAACATTTACTCTGAAAAGCCTGATGCTTTCAACATAGAATACACTAAAACTAAACATAGCATACTGGAGCAATAGCCTATTAAAAACTGCAGAGTTTGAGAAGATCGAAATTGCAAAGACAGCTTTGCCTTACCACTTTGATTATTTATGGCAATCATTCATAAAACCATGTGCATATTAAATTTGACTGAAATATTTCAAGGACGTTAGTTTAGTCTCAATTTCAATGAACTGAGCAATAAGGGATAGTAAAAAAGTTTGTCTAAGCATTTTATGAGAAAGGAAAAAAAGTATTTTCTACTAATTTGTTGAATTTGCAGAATTATATACAGTGAGTATCCAGATTAACAACATGATTTGAAGTGTGGTGCCAGAATGTTTTACACTGTGGTAAGAACTGTGAAAGGCCCAACCTGAAAGATTCAGGTTAATACGTGGGAGAATCCTTTTCTTTTTTTCACAGATAGGGCTCTAACTTTTCCCTGTGAAAAAAATTCCAAATATAGAAAAGTTTATACAAGCATATATATTTCAGCTAATTTTACAATTGTTTCTACAGATGGATTTTACCCTCTCACTTTACAATGAAATTATTGTAGACCAGGGACATGATATTGAAGAAGTATGATAAATAATGACAGCAAAATTTGCAAAAATAAGTCTGCTGTTAATATTTTGGCAAGTCTTGTGAGTAGTAACATATAAATCACATTTCTGATGCTTCTCAGTAGCCACAAATTCTTACATAAATTATCTAACACATGAAAGCATGGAAATATAACTGTACTAACATGCAGAGGCCAGTATAGTTATTGTCTGTGCCCAAAAATTATTGACATTTCATTCTGAAAAACAGGTAGTTAATATATTCCCCTAAGAAGCTATTTTAATTGCATACTACTCTATCCAGTCTAGACATTGCTTTCTATTTTTTATGATATAAAAAAATTATGGAGATTCTTCCATTTATCACTTCTTGATAAGTAATTGGAAATGTCCTTTGTCTCCAGTTCTACACCTTACCATCTGTTATCTCATAACATCCATCAAGTTAAAGTAATTAAAAAATTTGTTTTTATATAACCATATTTTAAAAGCTTTAGGCTCTACTTTAAATGGCAGAAAACAAACTGCATTAATAATAAAAAAAAATCTCAAAACCATAATTTGTCAGGTACTGTATTCTACTTTGATCAGTAGCATTCCAGCCTTCACATACCACTCTTCCCATGAACTTACTAGATTCTACTTTTCAAACCTTGCTTCACCTAACATTAAATCTAATTTTATTCCATTATCTTTTGAGTTGCTAGCCATGGAACATGAAAACACTGAAGAGAGATAAGGAAGAGTAACAGGAAGCTATTTAAACAAGAAATTATTAAAAACTGTGGGAATAAGACAGACAAGAACAAGAAAGATGTGGGTAAGTCAGAATGAATTCTCTCCAGTATTTTACACTGACTTCTCTCTTAATGTCTTCATCTAATAAACCTAACCTAGAACATTAGACAAGATTCTCCTTAAAAAAAAAAACCAGACACTTCAGCATTTATTCCATAGTACTGAGGAACTGTGACAGATGAAACTAGCATCTTACAGATAATGCTAAGACATATATAAAATAGTGACTCAGAAGACACATATTCCACAGTGAGAAGGACAACAACTTTTCATGGCTGTTCATTCAAACATAGAAATTCTAGGCCCCCATGCTCCAGACTAGCCATTTATCTTATGTTTTGACTACCTATCCATTGAAATCTTTCCTCCATCTATTTAGAATAGTTACTATGTAGCCAAAACAGGAATCCAATTGACAGATACCAGGTATGAGTGAGCTTTTACAGAAATCCTTTCTGGACTTTTTTTTTTTTTAAATTAAATAAAACCCCAAACAAAACCAAAGAAGCTTTAATAGCATGAGTTCATTACAATAGTGTAAGTGGTTTTTTTTAAACTTTGTGAAAGAACTAAATCATGCCTAAAGAAGACCCATTGTTTAAAATGTTCAAAAAATAAGCTTTCATATAAATGATACTGAGCAATTATGTATGAACTATACCAACTATTCTTTCTCTTCACAGTTACTAGGTTTTTAAATTATTATGAAAGGATTTGGTAAAATAGAAATTTTTTAGATTTTCTTAAAGTTTGTGCTATGTTCAAATATCAAGTGTGCATCACAGATTATGTCAACACCACCACTTCCTTCTGAAATAAAAAAAGGCACAGCTACACATCCTTGTCCAATCTAAAATAAGCACTTCAGAACTTCAGTCCCTAATGTTACCTTTACTGCCTACCCTGTCCCTGATTTTTACAATGCCCACTTATTTTGTGGAAAAGGTCTGCATTCTTCATTGCTTTTGTCATCAGCCCAGAAACTGAATCCTGTGAAAATTTGTCTCTTTTAGCCTTGTCAAACTTCTCAAAATGATGAGAAAACAGTCAAACAAAATGTATAAGCTGACAGGACAGTGTCTTACCCCACTCAGTGGGTATGGAGGAAGGTGATCTTCCTCAATACTCTGCACAGTTCACAGGAGAAACCACAGGCTCTCCAGAAGTTAAAAAAACTGAAAAAATTAATTTTATTGCAAGTTTCCTTAAAACTGTGTCAGGAGGAACAAGTTTTAGCAAGTTCTTACACAAGAAGTAAAAGAAAAGAAGAAAGGAATGAAAGCTGGAAAGGAAATAGAGAAATGGGCTCACCATCTTGTGGATCCAGCCACGCCTTCTTCTTCAGCTAGTGGAACTATCTCTAGATGCAGTCCTTGTGCCCCTTGTGATCAAAACAGACCACAAACCCCAAAAAGGAAAGATATACCATGCAGTTGAACGACGGCTGCCTTTTTATAAGGTGAGGGTCTCTTGGTTCCTCCCACAGGTGCGACTCATCCGCAGGGGATCAGGTGAGCCCTATATCCAGTTAACGTTCTGCCCCGACAGGCGCTGCTGTGTCTGCGGGTGGTTTGTCTTTGTCATCTCAGGGATGGCACACAGGAAACCATTCCCAGCCTACCTCGAGTGTGACCCCTGCTCTGCCCCCGGCCGTCTGCACAAGCGGTAACCACCTGTCTGTTCCTTCCGTCTTTTGAGTTGCTTTGAGACAAGCACAAAAAGGGCCTCTTGGCCGCCACAAATATTCTTCAACAGGATTAGTTCATTATCCACTACTGTACCCTCAGGATTAGGACTGAAAAGTATCTAGAATATACACTTGTAATCTAATGAACTTTCTTCTTGTGATATCAGAACAATTAAGTTTGTCTGAACAGCTTTTGTTCACAAGCGTCTTAATTTCTAGAAGCTGAGAGACTGCTAGGAGATCCCTGTACAGACCTTGGGCTTTTCTGAACTCACTAGTGGATTTGATCTTACCAGAGAAACACTCGAGTATGTCCATGCCGAAATATGCTTCATGTAGTTGGCTGAACTACCTGAAGGGTATGAAGGGTGGGTAGCCTAGTACTCTGCCAAGTAGGTATTCTTGTGTGGCGTTAAACTTCGTATACACCAAGCTTGTTCATAGCTTAATCTGGTGTCCTCAACATAGTGTTGCTCCATCCTGTGACTATAACTCTGCATCAATATATCTTCTTGGGCTTGCTTGAGTTTTTAATCAGATTTTAAGAAATTTTATTTTGGAGCTAAGCAGTACTACTCATGTATCTTTTTTTGTAAATCCAATTAAACTGGTATAAGAGAAGACCAAACAGTAATGTAAAGTGATCAATTATGTTATTTTCAACTACTTCATATTAGTTCTGTATTTCAGCGCCTGTTCTCTATTTAGTTTATGTACCTCTGATGGTCTACACTTCATATAGCTTAATTTAAATGCTTGTTCTATTCAAGAGAGAATCAATAGATTTTTTGGGTAAAAAACTGAAATCACACTCAAAAGCAAGAGTAGCCTGTGTGGATGTCTGGATGCTACATACTATATTGACATGAGACAGAACCTGCAATCTGGCCCAAGGGCCATGGAGTTCTCTGTGATGATCATGACAAAGAGAATATCTATGTAGCCATGTAAACTTGCTATGCAGATAACAGAAGCTTCATTTATATCTTTGCTTAAGGATGACCACCATTTACTGCTAGGAAAAATCTTTGAACAGGGATAAATATATCATATATTAAAGAACTGAAGATGGTATGAATAAATGCAATCCTGTAGAAAGAAACAAAGTTAATTTTATGATACATTCTTACTTGGTCTCAGAAGACTATCTTGTTTGCAAAACTCTGTATCTTACAATACATGCTACAGACATACGATAACCAAATGGATCTACCAAAAATATTGATTACATGCCAGGATATTTGATTTGTTTTTTTAATCTATGCACAAATTTTCTTTATTTGAAAGATGAAAGTAAAAAAAAAAAGACTCATAGAAAATAGCCACCTGTAAACTGAAAGACTTGACTGATTCGTAGATTCAAAGTTATTTGTATTAAATATCATTATATGCTATAAGAAATCTCAAATTAGAAAGGCTAATTTTGCATACTTGAAATCTACCTTAAGAAATCCACAGAATGTCACTCCTGTGTTCACACTTACCTTGTGGACATATAATCTTAACAATGTTTCCTTCCTGCCCAGGAAATGTCAAAAGCTAAACAAGTTGTACCAGAACTTTTGCAGCTAAAGTTCATTTCATTCAGAAAGCATGGAAGATTGATACCTTTGAGAAAGTTCTGTCAAGACAAGAGTTTGAGTAATGCTTTTTTTTTTGCCTTTTTTCCAAGTTGTCATTTGTACAAATCTTAAGCATAGTTTGAACAACTGTTTTGTGAACAGCAGAGGAAAAAAACTTTCTACAGCAAATGGATAGAGTTCGTAAAAAGAACTTTAGAAAGACATAGTGCAAGGCGTAGATTATAGATGTGACTAGAATGAAGCAATTCTTGGTTGAGTCTTTTTTTCCCATTTTTGTTAACCCCAAGTTCAGAACAATCAAATTTATTTTTGAACCATCAAAAGTTATCAATGAGCAGTAAACTTCAAAAAGAAAAAAATCATATAATCATCATAGAATTATAGAATAGCAGGTTAGAAGAAACCTCTAGGATCATCTGGACCAAACTTTCTTAGCAAAAACACAGTCTAGCCAAGATGGCTCAGCATCCTGTCCAGCTGAATCTTAGAAGTGTCCAGTATTGGGGGATTCACCACTTCGCTAGGGAGGATATTCCAGTGGAGATTTTTGTCACTGTGAAAACTTTTTCTTTTGCCTCCAACCAGAATTTTCCCAGGAATGACTTGTACCCATTAGCCCTCATCCTTTCCATGTGACTCCTTGTTAAAAGGGAGTCTGCATCTTCTTTGTAGACATCCTTTAAGTACTGGACCATGGCGATAAGGTCTTCAATGAGCCTCCTTTTCTCTAGGCTGAACAAACCCAGCTCTCTTAGCCTTTCCTTATATGGCAGCCTTCCCAGACCTTTGATCATCTCTGTAGTCCTTCTCTAGGCACTTTCCAGCCTGTCCACATCTCTTTTGTAGAGCAGGGACCCAAACTGAGCACAGTATTCTAGTGATGGCTTCATAAGTGCGGAGTAGAGTGGAATGATATCTTCCTTGTCTCTGCTGGTGTTGCCCTTGTTGATGCAACCCAGAAACCTGTTGGCTTTCTTTGCCACAGCAGCACACTGTTCCCTCACACTGAGCTTGTTGTCCACCTGGACCCCCAGGTGCCCTTCCACAGAGCTGCTCCCCAGGCAAGTCGATCCCAGCCTGTGCTGCACTCTAGGATTGTGTTTACCCAGGTGCAAGACTTTACACTTGTCCTTGCTGAACTTCTTAAGGTTCTTGTTAGGTCATTCTTCCAGCCTGTCCATGTCATCCTGCAGGGTGTCTTTCTCTTCCACGTAGACCACTTAGGTAGACCAAAATGTGCCAGTTTCTCTAGGAGGAGGCTGTGGTAAACTTTATCAAAAGCTTCATAAAAATCCAGATAGACAATTTCCATCACTTGCCCTGTATCAAAAAAGGAGATTATTTTGTTGTAGAAGGCAGTCAGCTTTGTCAAGCATGATTTGCCCTTGGTAAGCCCATACTGGCTTTTCCCAAACACATGATAGTCCCCAGGAGGATTTGCTCCATAACTTTCAAAGAAACTGATGGGTCTATAATTTCCTGGAGTCCCCTTGAAGCCCTTCTTATAGGTGAGTGAGACATTTGCTTTCTTCTAGTTTTCTGAAACATCCTCTGATCTCAGTATTTCCCAGAGATTACGGAAAGCAGCCTCACAATAATGTCAGCCAACTCTCTTATCAGTCTTGGGTGGATATTGACAAGGGTCATTGATTTGTAGAGGTCAAGCTTCTGTGATAGTTCATATACTAACTCTTCCTTCTGACGGTGGGTATGTGTTTGCATCAAACTTGAACTTTGTTCCCAAGGCCAGCACTGGCCAAAATAGGTGAAGAAATTGTCAAGAATCTCTGCCTTTTAAACATTACTTGTGAATAATTCCCCTCTCCTTTACAGCTGGCCAATATTTTCCATCTGTCTCTGACTGTTTTTTACATACTTGCAGAATCCTTTCTTGTATTTTTATATCTGTGGCCAAACTTAATTCAAGCTAAGCTTTTGCTTTTCTGCAATATTGCTTTGTTGGCCTTATTGTCTTGATTTGGAGGCTGACAGTAGATGTTTACTGTAAGATCCCCCTTGGAGATTACCCCTTTGATCTTGATCCAGAGGCATTCAATAGAGTTTCCACAACTGTTGTAACTGACTTCTATACATTCAAGGTTCTCCTTAACATAGAGCAAGAACGACTCTTCCTCTTTTGCCCAACCTGTCTTTATACAACAGCCTATAGACATCCACCGTGACCATCCAGTCATGTGAGGAGGGTAACTAAGATAGTGAAAGGTCTTAAGGGCAAGATTTATGAGGAGCAGCTGAGATCACTCAGTTTGTGCAGCTTGGAGGAGAGAAGGCTGAGGGGAGACCTCATTACAGTCTACAAATTCCTCAAGGGGGGCAGCAGAGGGGAGATGCTGATCCTGTTTCTGGGGAGCAGAGATAGGACACAAGGAAATGGTATTAAGCTGAGTCTAGGGAAGTTCAGGTTGGACATTAGGAAAAGGTTCTTCACTGAGGGGATGGTTGGTCACTAGAACAGGCTCCCTGGGGAAGTAGTTAGAACACTGAGCCTCTCAGGGTTCAAGGAGCATTTGGATGACACTCTTAGTCACATGGTTTATTTTTAAGTTCTTCTGCAAGAAATAGGGGCTGTATTTGATGATCCTTATGGTTCCTTCCAACCTGAGATATTCCATGATTTTATTCTATGAATCTGTAATTCTATATCATGCATAAGCAGGCAGTATATACAGAAACTAGATACAATTCTGATTGAGGGCTTCACTCCAGTTGTTATTGTTGGAGCATAATTCATGATTGAGGTTTGTACAAAAAGCTGCTGTTGACCCTGCTTTCTTGTAAGAAGTACATACCAGAGAAGGTGATAGTGATTGCAGCTCTCTCTCCTTCACACTCTTTCCAAATAATTATTTTGTGATTAAGACACTCAGCTGATTTGCAGGTAACTTCTATTTTTCTCAGTGTGAATGGAATCAAATCTTAATTGTCCTGATCTCATCACCAATTGTGGGATGGGAAGATTCTGCATTTTGTGGAGCTATTCCAGAAATAATGACACTTTCAGTCTTTCCATCTGCAAGTTCTTGCCATATGTATCAAAAAGATTATAATTTATGCTACTTTCTTAAGATTTTTTTCTTGGAAGAGAAAGAGTAAGTAAAGGAAACTGCACTTAAAAATGTCTGTTTTGTGCTGAGAAAGATTTTTCTGATTTATTGTTTCGAAGTATGCAAGAAAAAACCTATAAATTAAGAGAAAGACTGATATAGTGGTTGCATAAAAAGCATGTAACAGTATACTTTTATGTCACATATAAAAAATGTTTCTTAACTCTATCATGAATAACCAGCTTGGAGAAAAAACAAGATTTTAAGAAACACGTTTGCTGTGTCTGGTTCTTATATTGAATTAGAACCATTATTTAATGTGGAGTAATTTATTTTGATGCGCAGAAACTGAACAGGAAAAGAGAAAATGAATTGGTTGCCTAGCTCCATAACAGCCCAAAGTAATGACTAGGTTTATGCTCACAGGTTCATTCAATTAGAAGATTTCTCTGAATCTGAAAAAATTGGATTTGGGACTCTCCTCAGAAATAATTTGCAAAAGCTATTTATGCCATCTAGCAACTGTAAATAGTACCTGACTTTAATAATTATTAGTAGAAGTGGACTAAGTATGCTTTTTACAGTTGGGGTTTCTTGGTTTCTTGTAATTTGTTCTAAGGTTCTATTTAGATTGGTTTTGTTTTTTAGAAATCTATCTTAGATTTCAAAATAACCTGTTTCATACAAAGCAATGGTCCACATGTAAGGGGATGTGTGTATATGTGCACATGTATGTATGTCTACTGCCCAGCTCTCCAAAATAGGAAGATAGTTGCACACTAAGTCTGAACCAATAAAGCTTTTCCCAGTGTATGGGTTTCAACCAATGCAGGATAGTACTTATTCCTCAGTGATGGGCTGCTGGGATGAAGAGGAATCTGTGAGATGACAGTATGGGGAGTGACATCTGTTGAGTGGGAGAACAGTTGTGTAGTGTTGAAGCAACTGTCCTGGGAATGGCAAGAAGTACTCAGATGCAGTGAAAGAAGTTCATAGCAGTGTCTTAGTGCTTTCCTTGACATCTTTCAAACCTTCAATAGAAACTATGTGGAGCTCAGGTCAATGTTCTTTTCATTCTTGACGAAGTGTTTGTACAGTGGACACTGTAGTGAAAACTAAGATTAAAGAGCAGGAGCAAAATCACATGAATTACATATTCCTTAATAAAGCAGTATTCTTTATGTTTGACTAGGAAACAAGAGTACATAATTGTCTCATGGGAAAAACAGATATTTCTCTATTAAAAATAAGAATGTTTGGATTTACATGCAAAGCAAAACTAGAAAATAATGTTACACGTAGTCTCAAACTGAAATGCTCATTTCTATTTTTTTTAATAAATTTCTATTTTCTGCATGCCTTCAGAACAGTTAGATTTCTTTCTCTTCCAGTAGCACATAAAAGAAAGTGCAGTATTTTATATAATGATTTTGGAAAAATACCCTATTGCATATTTTGATCGTTACAACCATTTACAGGTATTAATAGAAATATCTAGAGGGCAGACTAAGAAATAACTCCGATCTTATTATGTTAACATGTTACTAATTGTACTTAAATTAAACAGACTGTGTTTAAACTGACAGAACTATAAATGTAATCACAGTTTTCCTGTTTTCAGTACAGCATTACCACCTGCCCTCTGAATGCACATAGGCATATTTGATTTAATTCAGAAATTAATAATTTATGAGAGCAAATGGCATATTAATGAAGTAAAGTGATAAAAAATACATAACGCACTCCCTACTTTCTCATATTTTCCTCAGGACAGCCATTGGGGGAAATCAATAGATTGAAGTAGTTTTTCCTAGATTCTTGCATCCTTACAACTCATACCTGGAGGTATGAGTAGGAGAAGAATTTCTGCCATAAAAATATATTTGTCATAAAAATAAGGCAATCAACCTAACCTGGGATAGGATTACAAGCCAGTTTGCAGGGTGGAGAATTCAAACTTATCTTGATGTCTTGGGAAAATAGTGTGGAATAAATAGGATGGAATTCAGCAACACTTCATCAATACAACCAAGTTCAGTGCTTTGGTATTAAGTGACTTCATGGCTCAGTTAGGGAGAAGGAATGACTGGGCAGCAAGTCCATAGAACAGGATCAAAGGCTGGATCACAGACTGAATGCAAGTTATATGTGTGAAGTTCAAGTGAAAAAGACAGGAAAATGGGATCCCAGCTTCAGTAAGAGCTTTGAGCTCTTCTCAGCACTGCTGAAGCCTCATTTGAGGCATAATGTTTGGATTTGGGCACCACACTTCACCAGTAATATAAAATATGAAGAACTAGTTACTCAGACTACAGCAGAGAGAATTGTTAGAGGCTTTGAGATTATATGAGGGGTAGCTGTAGAAAGGAAAAGTAACTGTTTTCTCCATTCACAGAAGTCTTGGGGTTGTAGAGCAGCTCATCAATGTATTTCTTTGCCAACCAGTGGAGAAAGCATGTGAACTTTCCCCATGCACTGTGTTAAATGCAGGTTAAAGAAGCTTTGGTCACAAGTAGGTTTGGGATAGCCAGTTTGGACACTAGGCAACTGTTATGACTGACTACCTGTCAGGGTCTCTCCCATTGTTGTTTTCTGTGATCCCACATTAACTGAGTTTCTCATCTCCAGACTGCTCAGTGTTCTCCCAACCTGGCATTAACCAGTTAATTTACTCCATTACAAATAAATAAACCAATTTAAATCAGAAAAAAGGGGGTTGTGAGCCACTTTATTTCTCACAGTCCTTCCAAAAATCATTAGGATGAAAATCATTTCTACTAACTTTTTGTGTATGCATGTGCTTATTTATGCATCCACCCAATAGAATCTATTTGCTTACACCTTCATATTCTATACCTAACTTTTGTCACATTCTGTTATTCTGAGTTGTTTGGCAAAATCATGGTCTTAAATAACATGGACAAATGTTCTCAATGAAGCATATAGAACTGAAATATCTTTGAAAATCAGTTGTAGATACATATGTGCTCTCTTTCAAAGAAAGCATGGTGAAAATACAAAATGTGCTTGAAGTTATAGTATAAACTAAGAATTAGGAAGTTCTATTATAAAAAAGGAAATTAAAAGCACCGATAAACATTGTTGCCTATACAAACTGATCTGCAATGGAGCAAGATATCAGTAAACTCTCGAATAACAGAAGATGCTTTGAGAGGCTTTTGTGGTTAACAGTTTTTGGTAGGACTGTTTTTAGTAATGAAGGAAAGTAACTTCAATTAACTGATTTTATTTTTCATTTCCCTTTTCAGGGTAATACTCTGATATATTACATCCTGATGGGAGAGCCAAAGCATTGTCTGATGAATAACTAAATGCCAATTCTATCCAAGTCAGTCTTGCAGCTCCTTGAATTGAAGTCTCTAGAAAAAGTTCTTTTAGCACCTATATTATTTTTGATTCACAGCATACAAATGACTGATTAAATACGTGATAAGTTCCAATTGTTTTAGAGTAAATTAAAGGAAATAAATTACAAATGGTTAAAAAAAAATATTTCTACGTAATAAAAGCACATTGCTCGTATAGCTAGAATATAAATCACAAGATTAGTCTGCCTCTTCTTCCCAGAAAGGATAGAAGAGAGCCAGTCTGCATTACTTAAGAACTTAAACTTAGTTTCACAGATATGTTTCTGGAGAACTCAAAACTAGCCACATCACTTTATTTTTACATGAAGAAAGCAGTACCTGATTTTTTAACACACCCCCCACCCCCCAAAAAAAACCAAAAAACAAAAACAAACAAACAAACAAAAAAAAACCCAAAAAAACCCCCCAAAAAAACCAAAAAAACCAAGCCCCATAATAAACCAAAACAACCCAAAAAACCCCACCACCTAAAAACCCATTTAAACATTGGAAGTTTAGGAACAATTTGTCTAAGTAATTTCACCCATATTTTAACATTTTTATGTGGCATATTGAATAGAACTCACTGGTTTATGCGGTTTTATTTGGAATTAAACCAACAAACATTACTTCCCCCATCCCTAAATTTACTTCAGAATCATTTGAGGAATAATAAAGGGAATTCTACATTCATAACTAATTATGTTTATGCCTGAAAATTCTATAATTTTCTTTGAAATTTATAGTGTTATTTGAAGAGGTTCAGTCACTCTGAATATCAAGCCAGTTAGTAAATGTGATCTACCACAAATTTAACAGTCTACAATTATGCCAGCCCACAGGGTTGTGCCTTGTGCAGAAATGTCCCAACTAGTTATGAAAGAGCTAGTTATGAAGTTGGAACTGTATCAGCTCTGGGCTAAACACTGCCCTGTTGACCTGACTATACTGTTTACATGCCATGAGTTAGTATCTTTAAATAGTTCTGTACTAACTCATGCAAACCTACCAGCAAATTTGAGATCTTAAGATACCTCTTTTCAGTACTCCATTTTGTGGTAGAAAAATATGCAAAACATAGCCATCTATAAATAAAAGTATTTATAAAAATTTTGCATTAATTTGATTCAATTGTTTTTCATATCAAATTGAATACGTTTATTGTTGGATGTGCCACAGGTATATATCTTCATTGATCTAAGAATCACCATAGTGAAAATCAGGGACAGAATTTCAAGTCATGTTTTAAGATTGTTAAAGAATTTAAGATTTTTTTTGGTCTAAATACCAAATTAAAAGCACCTAACAGGAATTACTAAATTAATACTATCCAGGGTCTCATCTATAGCTAGTGGAAAGAGCTAGCCACTTATGTTAAATTCAATAGGCTTTGCAGTGGTGGTAGTGTCAAAATACAGGACAATTATATCATCTAAGTACCTATATAAGATGATGACAATTCATGAATCAGTGTTAAAATATGAATGAGGAATAAGACAAGTAAGACTGATTGTAAATACACCAAATTTTTTTTTATTTTTTTTTTTTCCAAAGAAATGAAATGATGAAACTATAACCCAGCAAGCTATATTTTGGTTTACTTTCCAAGGATTTTTATAAATTTTAAATTTCTAGTTTTCAATTTAAAGTGCTATTAATTTATATTTGTCTGTAAAAATGCATTTTGTCTGCCACAAGGATGTTCTGCATAAGATGATGATGAATCTTGATTCATCTGCATGTACAAACAAGTCACCTGCAAACTATTTCTCAGTTATGAAACTTGGTGAATAATTGATCCCTTGGGAAAAATCTCAAATGATCATTCTTCTAACTGAAAAAAATCCTAGCTGAATTTTTTTCATAAATAGGATATGATAATATATCTAGATATGCTTTGTAATATATGAATGCATTCATTCAATGATACAGTTGCTCTACACTGTTAGTATTTTCCTCTAACTGTTTTTTCAGATATGTTTATTTGTATTTTTTTCCCCCATTAGTCTAGCTTAAATGACAGGAATAAATTTTGCCTTAGGTTATTGTAGAGGAATTAATTCGTTTGGAAATAATAGGGGTAGAACAGAAAGTAAAATCTGACTAATTTTTTTTATTCAAAACAAAATTTGCTGACCCTGATATTAGGATAACATCCTGAACAAGAGAGCCTTCCCTAATTCATATGTGCCACTATTAACAGGAAAGTGATAGCAGACAGCTTTTAATCCAACATAGTTCAAGAATTTTGCTTGTTCATATTATATATAATTACATGTTATCAAACATTCTTTGATATTGGCAACAATCCAAGTCCTGGCATATATAACCACTATTAAGAACGATCTACTAGTCTGTGATTTAGTATTCAGTACTCTTGAGAGGAGCAAATAAAATGAACAAAGTACAACAGAGCTCTTGTTGAATTTATTTCATAGGTATGTTAGGGAGAAAACAGTCCAAACTGAGTGTCACAGAGCATATTTGAAAGTTTTACTAATGATTTGTGATAGCAAGCATACATGTTAGCTTCCATTTTGTTTTTTTGTTCTCAACAGGGTATATTAAAAACTCTCCAGAGACAGGTGTTTCAAATCAAGTGATTTTCTGCATGTGAAGAAGAATTTGCTTACAAACACGTTTTCCCCATTAACATTTTTTTGTAAAGCATGGTAGGTAGTTATTACTTTACATATGGCTCAATTCTGAAGTAATTAATGGATTTTCCATTTGTTTTCCTCTGTTGTAACTAGCATGTTAATCTCTAGTATAAGTGTTACCTTTCCAGATAGTGCAGTAGTTGTCTATTAGCTGTCCATTAAAAAGCAAGGCATCAAGTCCTTAGTATTTAGGCTCTCTGAATGGTAGGGGAGATTCTTCCAGATGCAATTTTGCCTCTAATAGAAAAAGAAGGATCTCAAGTTTTCTAATCTTTATCTTTCCTGAATAAAAAAAGATTTCCTAGATTTCTAGCTTTGCAAGGAACTTTGAATTCTCAGTTTAAGTACTTCCCTCTGGCAGTTCTTACCAGTCTTTGTCTAATATTTCATTTTTGTGAAACAAGTTTCTTCATGAATGTTCAGAATAATTATTACTTAATTCAAGTACCTTCCTCATTTACAGTTTTGTTTTACGCACTACTGGCTTTAGGACTCAGATGTTCTTTATTTTTGTTTCCGTGGCCTTTCCTTGAAATGTAAATGAAAATTTTATTGTTAATAATGTGTTTGGTAGAGTTTTTTTGAGTTTTAGGATTTAGGATTTTTGATGTGTTTTTTTTTTTTTTTTTTTTTTTCTGGAGGGTGAAGGTGGAAACAAATTTAGTTGTAATAAGCACATGGAAAATTACTTACAGAATTACTTTGGAGATTCTGGAGGGACATCCTTCTGTGTTTCTGCACAGAAACCTGTTAACCTCAGAAGAATTTGAAAAAAACATTGAGACTTCTACATATTAGAACACTTTTCCTGGATTTTGAGTTTCTTCAAAATAAATTAATATCTCTTAATCAAAAATATTTTCATTTACTGCATATACTGGTATGTAAAATATACTTACTAATATGTTGGGTATGTTAACAAAAAGTCTATCCATATTTGCTTTACTAACCTTACTTGACTTATTAGACAAAGCTTATTACACTTGTCTTACCAGATAAACGTTAGAAAAACAACAACAACAAAAAAATCTCTGCCCTTTGCTTAAAGACTTCCATGTGAAGCTGCAAATCATATAGAGATACACTTTTAAAATACGTTGTCAGAAGCCTTGTGAGAGCAGGCACATGACTTTTTTTTTGTCTGCACTCTGCTTCTGGTTATAAATTACCTGTGAATGAAAAGAAATACTTGTTTTCTGAAATGCAAAATGCTGGTGACCTTGGTGAATAATTTCTGTGCCATAGAGAGTCTAATAATATATCCCAGTCATGGCTAGTCATACTGTAAATATCTAACATGTTATGTGCTCTTCCTAGAAACAGAATGGAAGTGCTTCTGCCGTGACATGAAAGTTCCAGCCTAGGTTTTCACTACTTGTCATGGGTTCAGCAGTAGCCGTCATTTTTCCCCTTCTTGGTAGCTGATGCAGCACTGTGGTTTTGACTTTCGGCCTGGAAACAGTGCTGATAACACCAATGTTTTTGGTTGCTCCTTAAAATGTTTTGTCTGACCAAGGACTTTCTGAGCCTCATGCTCTGCCAGGGAGGAGGGGAAGCCGGGAGGAAGCAGAGACAGGGCACCTGACCCAAACTGACCAAAGAGGTATTCCATAGCACAGCACATCATGCCCAAGATGTAAAAAAAAACAAATGGAGGATGGGGACCCGGAAGGGTTGAGGGGTGCATTGATTGGTCAGGCTGGGTATATGTGGTGAGCTGTTGTATTCTTTTCCCTTGTATTTCCCTTATCATTACTATTATTGGTGGTAGTAGTAGTGGTTTGTGTTATACCTTAGTTGCTAAACTGTTCTTATCTCAACCTGTGGAGTTGCGTTCTTTCAATTCTCCTTCCCATCCCTCTGGGAGCTTCGGGGGAAGAAAGAGGGAGAAGTGAGTGAACAAACTGCGTGGCTGAGAGGCTTAAACCACGATGCAACTTTTACGTTATTTCGCTGCATTTGGCATTTGGTCATCACAAAACTGAAACATATAGAAATATTGTTCTTGCCTTTTTTCAGGTCTGACATAGATAAAGGTTCAATTTCTTCTTTGATGCAATAGAGGAAATTGGGAAACATACACTTCCATTTCTGTGACATCTCCCCTAGCATATTTAAGCAGGCCAAGAAGGATCACTTTAAGTTGTCACAGTAAGTAAGAAGAGTAGTGAAAAGCAGTTTGGCACATGTTGTGGAAAAAGACTAGTTAATGTACTAGTTATTATGCATTTCTCACTAGGTGGGAAATATTTCATAGGTTTCTTTTTTGTCTTTTTTATGTGATCATGGCTTGTGGAATGTTTCTTTTATTCTTTTGCTTCACTCTGCTATAGCTTATTGTTGTAGTCCATTCAGAGATACTATGTAGAATGGAGATTGAAAATGTTATTGACTTCTGCCACATTTTTCACAATAGTTTTCAAATCTATGAAGCAAGGATCATGAAGACTGTGCCAGTACAGAAGTAGACACTAGCATAGTTTAGAAGTAGTTAGAGGGAGATTTCACGGTAGTTTAGTATGCAATTTAGTCTACCATTCAGACACACTTAATTGATGGATAAACCTGTGAGCTAAGTATCTAAATTAATACTACTGTCAATAGAGATTTGGAACTTGGTTCACCAAATATGGGCTTCTAAGGTCCTTTGAGATGCATTCTGTTATATGATAAATACGCACAAAGCTAAAAGTTATGACGAATATGCATGGTAGACCTCTATCCTCTCTGAGAAGCAGCTGTAAGTCAAGATTGATGGCTTTGTGCATCTTAAATGATTCCTGATGCCTATGTTGACGCTACTGAATTGCACCTCTGGAAACTCCATTGACCATACTCTTTAAATCACTCTTCATTTAAAAAAAAAGTAAAATAAATGTTTAATCACTTAGACTGCATATAGTCACCTATCTTCCAATATTTTCTCTTGAACTGAATCTCACGCCCACAATGTAATTAAGTTGCTTGAACTTAAAGAACTATATGAGATGTTGCAAAGAGATGTCTCAGAACTAAGACAAGCAAGGCAGGAGACATTTAAACACAGACACACATAGACAAAGATCTTTGTTTTTCTGAAATTATTCTAGTAGAAGGTCAGTTCTAATACTAACATACTTAAGCCTACACATTTCAAGTACCTGATGTGGAAGTGCCCCAGAGGCCAGGAACCAAGCTGATTGTTTCAGACATTGTCTGCCCTGGCTATGGAATTGATGATAGTGATGATATGTCTGCTTGACCCAGAGGGCTGGCTTTACTGTCTTTAAAGTTCTTTTTGTGTACCACTGCCTCTTTATCTTCATTAATCTGAAAGAAAGAATAAAGTGACTTGGTCAGACTAGTCATCTGCACTATAAATTTCTGCATCTAGTCAACATTTTTTCATACTTCAATTCCCTTTATAGTCTATAGTATCTTCAAGGAATTGTTTCTTCCTAAAATAAATACATAATATAGGGCACATGAATTGTTCAAGAGAATTCTTTTTGTCTCTGTTAATGATAAAGACCATCCAGAAAAATAGTTCTAATGAAGATTATTTCTATAGCATAGAATTGTAAAGCTGGTTGAGATGAACACCCTTCTTGATCTTATTAATATAATCAATCTGTCATAGTATAAGAAATGTTTAGTTTCAAATTTTGATCTTTCCATTTTGATATCAATAACAGATTTTTATGGTGAAGAAAGTTATATAATATAAAAGGACCTGAAGATTCTGAAAAACAAGGACTTATCTACTCAGTAAAATTTAAAAACTGAAGCTTTTTCTTATGTTTTTCAAAATTCTTTTTAAAAAAGGATTACTAAGTGCTTAAGACTAGTGAAAGACATTTGTAAGTCTCATCTGGCAGTCAATGATGACAGCAAAACCAATATTCACAAAATCAAAGAAGAAATAGTGTGGGTAGTTAGATATTTTCCATACACAGGATAAGATTTTTCTCTGTGTATTTAATAATTTACAACACAGTTTGAATGGCTTAACCTAAAGATGATAGCTTTTCAGGGGAAGATCTGTGAATGCATATATATGTAAATGCAAAAAGACAAGGATAAGAAGTTATTTATAGCCAAGACTTAAAAATCTTACACAAAATAAGGCTTCTAAATCCATTTAAAAACACATTTTTAAGAGTCTTGAACCTCCAGCTCCTGTTACAACCAAGAAGACCTGGTTTTTCTTGACTAAATAAAAATTGTATTTAAAAGCTTAAATATACCTGTGTACCAGCATATGGATAGTATATGCTAGTATATGATAGTATATGCTAGTTGTCATGGCTCTGTAGACATCAATGCTAGTTTATAGAGATATAAAATTAAAAGCATTCAATTGCACTAACAAAAGTATTTAAAGGAAGAATTTGTAGTAGGCAGGCTGATGGATGAAGATCAAACTTCAGAAAAGTGGATGAATAGAAGGAAGGGTGGAAAAACCTAGGGAGAACCACAGAACCATAGAATGGTTTGGGTTGGAAGGAAACTTGAAGATAATCTAGTTCCAAACCCCCTGCCATGGGCAGGGACACCTTCCAGGTTGCTCAAAGTCCCAATCAGCCTGGCCTTGGACACTTCCAGGGGTGGAGGCATCCACTTCCCTGAACAACTTGTTCCAATGTCTCACCACCTGTGGCATTTCAGAACACAGACTCAAATTGATGAGAAGACTCAAATCCAACTTAATTACAACCAAGCCCTTTTTATCCCTGCTTGGTACTTTCCCAACCTGCACATACATACAATGTTCAATCTCATTGGCCCCTGTAAGACTCTCCAGGTAAATAGTCCAATCACAGTGCTGCAGACCCTCTCAGAACCCCCACATCCTCTGGCCTCCATCTGAGATTCCTGCCACAACTACATCCTGGCCCATCCCCCCAAGGCTTGTATTTCCAGCTTCCCTGTCCTTCAACACTCCAATTTATCGTCCCAGGGCTTGTCAAGCACAAAGGCCTCAGAGCTCATTCCCAAACTCTTTTTCATGCAAATCTTATAGCCTTCACTCCCCACAACCACCCTCACATTGAAGAATTTTTTCCTAATACCTAATCCTGCCCTCTTTCACTTTAAAGCCATTCCCTCTTGTCCTATCACTACACAACCTTGTAAAAAGTCCCTCTCCAGATTTCTTGGTAGGGGAGATTCTCACACTTCTCCGCAGCATGTGACACAGCTGGGATCCATCTCAAGTGCCAGTACATGAATGCATGCAACCTAAGAAACACAACGGGAGTTCAGAATGGATATAGGCTTTTGGGAAGAACTGGCAAGGAAACCAAAAGTAGGGAGATGGTGCTGTATGCAAATGAGCAACACAAATGCATAGAGCTTTTCTATTGAATTGGTGATTGCTGTTTGAGAATTTATGGGCCAGGATCAGAAGGGAGGGAAGCAAGGAAAGTATGGTACATATTTGCTACAAACAGCCAAATTGGGAAGGATAAGAGGCAAAGCCTTTTTTAAATAATAACAAGAAGATATACAGTCATAAACTCTGGCTCTTATAATATCTGGATCTCCTAAGACCAGCTTCTGATGGGTTACTGTCCCAGTTTGTGCTGGGACAGAGTCATTTTTCTTCCCCATTGCTAGTAAAGTGCCATGTTTTGGCTTTAATTTGAGAATAACCATCCTGTTATCTACTAGAAGGGCAATGTGACATAACATGAGCAATTCAAGAGTTTCCTAAATTGCACTGGGGACAATTTTTTGATTGAGTATCTGGGTAACCAATGAGGGATACTCTCTTTTGGGCCAATGAATTAGAGATCTTCTTACTGGTAAAAAGAGAACACACTCTTCCTACAGATCTAGTAAATTATTGTTGAACTAATTAATGTTTTAACCTTCTAATAAAAATACAACAGAAGTTATTGTCAGTCAATTAAAATGATAGTAGTGCTAGTCCAAATTGTGTAATTAATTCAGGAGAAAAACTGTCATGAATAAAAAGTTAAAACTGTTCTACATAAACTTTGTAATATCCACCCCTTTTCTGCTATAAGGGTACTATGTGTTCAGAGCACCTGTACAGCCTGTGTTTGATAGTACCAATCTCTCAGAAATGATGGGGAGAGTTTGGACCTTCAGAGTTATGGGACTTATCTTCCCAAGTAACTCTAAGCTACGTGTGATGAAACCCTGCTTTCCTGGAAATGACTGAACACCTGCCTGCCAATGGGAAGAGGTACAGTAATTCCTTACTTTGTTTTCTTTAAATGTGCAACCTTTGGTTTGCCTATTAAATTATCTTTATTTCAACCTGTGAGTTTTTGCACTTCCTCTGTTCTTGATTCTTTCCCTCATCCCACTGCATGGGAATGAATGAACAGCTCTGTGGGGCTTAGCTGCCTACTGAGACTAACTCACAACAGTTGATGACCTTTTGAGGCTGCTCTCAACATGGAAAAATGGAAATTTCATATCTATTTTCAAGAAAAAAAGGAAGACCTGGGAAATGAACTTATAATCATCTTCACCCTAGAAGATTTTGAGGCAAATCCTGCTGTAAGTCATTTACACCTACATAAAGAATGAGATATGGAACAGCCAAATATTTACCAAAGCTGTTTTAGCAGTCTGATGGGTGAGGGGAGAGCCATGTATGTAAATTACTTTGATTTTTGCAATATTCTTACAGCCAGCCATAATACATTTGCAGCCAAAATCTCCTGAAATTTAAGAAAATTTGATAAGTTTTGTACTTGGTATGGAGTAATCCCATGAATCAGTATAGTCTCTGCATTGCCAATCGGGTAGAGAGCACATTTCCAGAACATGACCCAGAATCCTGGTGGGCAAGAAGTTAAATACAAGCCAGCAAAGCAATCCCCATGGCAAAGAAGGCCAACAATAAACTCCTCTGCATTAGCAAGCATGTAGGCATTCAGAAAAATGCTGTTCCTTTCTGCTGGGTATTGTGAAATTACAGCTGGAGTACTGTGTCCAGTTTTGGACTTCCTTTTACAAGGAAGTTGCTGGCAAACTGGAACAAGTTTATCTGGAAAAGAATCGCTAAAATGATTTGATGACAGAAGCACAATGTACAATAAGCAGTTTTGCTGAGATGTCTGCACATGTACAGTGGAAGCTCAAGAGGTAATGTACACACTTTTCATTATGAAAAATATCTAATTAGATATAAGGAAAACACCCATCACAAGGTGTGTAGCCAAGCATTAGAGAAAGTTGCTTGGAGAGGTTGTGTAACCTGCATCCTTGGAGATATCCAGAACTTGACGGGACAAGCCTTTAGTGAACAGATCTAACTCACTCTTAACCTAATTGCAGTTTTAAAGTTGGCCCAGGTTTGAGCAGATGTTTACCTCTTATACCCTCCAGAGATACTACCTAAGTTTATCTGGGTTTATAATTTTGAGATGTCTAAGTTTTCTGAATGAATTATAAATGAAAATGTATGTGTGTGTTAGTATATTGCAGGTTTCCCTATAACAAAAAAATTATAATTTTAAACTATTAGAAATGAGCTCAAGATGACATAGAAAAGGAGACAAAGAACTAAGGAACCAAAGCAAAATCTCATAGACATTGACTAGAAAATTAGGAGTGTGCTTCAACAGTTTTGATAAATATGCTGGTTCAGAATTCATTTCTGTGCCCTTTAACCTTAAAGTAAAAAGCAGGGCAATGGACTAGATTTACTGACCAGCGCAATAATGTGTCACAACGAGGATTTACAGAAATAGGAACTGTAAGACAGAATGCAATGGCAATGTGACGTGTTAGCTATTGTGGTTTTAAGACCTAATGAGAGAGAAGGAAGGAACTGTTAAACATACAATCTTCTGAATAATTAATTCAATTTGTCTCATGGATTTTTAAACTGAAGAAGCAGTAAGAAAGTAATTTTTCCTTTTTTCTATGTGTTCTGAAAGTTTGTTGATTAAAACTGGACAGCTACATCTATTATCAATGTTTTGGAAAGACCCAAGCAAATATGTCTTAAGGTAATAGCTAACCCATGAAAACAACTAACGAAAAAAATTAACTGAAGATGAAATTCAGAAATAATATGTGATTGTATATGGTGTCTATCTTTTTCTTAATATTTCATATGAATATTGCAATCACAACTATAATCTTTATATAACATTTGCGTTCCCTCAGGATCCCAAACTTTGCCTATCTAATACAGGCAAAAAATAGTAATTAAAAAAAAAATGCTTTCCTGTTCATCGCGGCTGATATTTATACGTAACTGAAAAAGAAAGATTAATGAGCCAATGTGCTTTTATCCAAGAAGCATAATTAGTCTGCTTCACTGGCATGAATAATTAAGAGGGACATTTTAAAAGAAAACAATATGTTAAAGGCTAATTAAAGTTTTGGAACTTATATGACAAGCCATGTTTTATGTGTTACTGTAAGCATTTTAGGAGCCTGGGTTGCAGTTTTCTGAAGGCCTGGTGCTTTGTGATTGATAGAATCTACAATGCTAGGGGGGGACTTAAGCAATATTTCTATCCAGTTTTAAATGTTCTGTGCTTCTAAGTAAAAATGAAAAGAATTTTCTACTTCTGCTTTAAGATTTTTATGCCACATTTGTGAATAATAAGATAATTTCTTGTGAGATACAAAAATATAGAAGCAAATTGTATTTTAAGCAAGCATGAATGAGAAGACCTAATATTGCCGATAACATATTGGGAATTATTTTAATCTTTTTCATATTGCAGCATCTGCAGATAACAAAAATTAAAAGAATTTATTCACGTGAAAATTATTCAAGTTCATTCAGTACAATTTTTATCATTTATACGTGAATGATGATGTACAGAAAATCTGTGCAAAGATTACCATTCTGTTTCTATTTCCTTTACAGCAAAAAAATATAACTTATTTTCTCAACTATTTACAGAGAAATACTATTATATTTTCCTCCTGGGTCAGTTTTAACATGGTTTGCTGTGGAAATATATTAGTATTACACAGTTGCAGAGAGGTGGCAGTGTCCTAACAGGAAGACAAGCTCAGGAGTGTTGCGTCCCAACAAGAAGCAAATGTGCCAAGAAGGCCAGGAGGCCTCCATGGATGGATAAGGAGCCACTGGAAAAACTTAAAAGGAAAAAAGAAGCCTACAGAAGTTTGCTCACTGTAAGAAAGAGGAAACTGAAGGGAGACATTGCTGTCTATAACTTCCTCACAAGGCATAGTGGAGAGGGAGTTGTGGAACTCTTTCCTCTGGTATCCAGTGGTAGGATAAAAGGGTATGGTTTAGACCTATGTCAGGGAAAGATCAGATTGGATATTACGAAAAAGTTCTTCACTGAGAAGTTGGTTGAGCACTGGAATATGATCTTCAGGGAAGTGGTCATGGCCTCAAGCTTGTTGGTGTTCAAGGAGTGTTTGGGCAATGCTCTTAGATATATGGTTTAACTGTCAGATTGCCCTGCGTGGAGTCAGGAGTTGGACTTAGTGGTCCTTGTTGATTCCTTCCAATTCAATACATTCTAGGATTCTATGAATTATGTGACACATTGATAGAAAGCATTAATAGTGGTTAATAGGAACCTATTATGCCATGAAATACTGTCAAATTATACAATCAAAAGAAGAAAATATTTTATCCTCCTAGAATAAAATCACAACTTGAAAAATTGCTGATATTTTACAAAAGAAATCTGTTTAATGGGAAATGAACAGAAAAAGGAGTATTTGATCTGGAGTAAGAACAAATTTTGAAATGCCAGTTTTCAGTTAAATAAGACCTAGAATCTCACACAGCTCCAGTGATATCTGTGCATGAGATAAAGACTGTGTAGACATTTACAAATGTGATTTTTGGCAGCAGAGCAAATACCATTTGAAACTATCCAGTCTTTAAAGGCTTATTCATGACTACTGCTACTAGAACATTTCTTGAGATTTTTCAGGGCTCAGTGGCTTACATAAAACTGAGGATTTAGATTAAAGAAAATCCTTTATAACTATTCAAACAAGCACTGTAGTAAATACAGAGGATCTATCCAATTAATGTTGGAAAGAAGGTTGATCTTACTATCATTAATGAAAAAGGGAGATCCAAGAGAAAGGCAGGAACAAATGAAGAAAACAGTGGTGTGAGACAACTGAACTATTCTGAAGAATTTTCTCATCTTGAATGCTTTAGAAACTGACAATTTTCACAGCTGTGGGAGATAAAGTAAAACCTTATTCACTTCCCACATGAGCTCCCAGCATTTTAGGCCTTGTGAATTCGTCTAAGAGGCTGACACACAGAAGCCAAACAGTGCTACAGTGGTTAACATGCATTGTACTGGTTGAAGACCTAAACTGTGTCAAAATTTCTATGAGACCAGATGTTTTATTTCAAGGAGAGTAATTCAAAGAAATATATCTGAAAATTATGCTGCTAAGGAACTAAAAATCATCAACTGCAGGTTTTATCAGCCGCCACTAAAACTTAAAATTAAAAAAAAAAAAAGAAAAAAAAAAGAAGAAAGTAAATGAAAAAAATACCCCTCAACTGACCCCATATGATGAAGTCCTAGTAGCTGCTTTGGTCAACTTCCATTTAAACCATTTAATGTACAGATATAACTTGATCAGTGTCTTGGTGTCGTGGTTTAGGCTGTAAATCAGCCACACAGTTTGCTACATGGAGAATCAAAAGAATGCAACTCCCACAGGTTGAGATAA
>JAOEHX010035288.1:0-10853 GCA_025448015.1 Bolborhynchus lineola
TTCTATGACCCAAGAACTTCATTAAAGGGGCTAAGGGATTAGAAATGAGATTTAAAGGTGGCCAAGGGGAAATTCAGAAACTTCAAACACCTCTCCTAATATAAATTGCAATATTTAATATAAAACATGAAGAATTGATGCTGCCTCAATCAAAGTGTTAAAAAGCTGCCTTTGAAACTGAGCTGTCCCCAAATGAAACCCCCATAGCTAAAGACCCTGCTCTCACCCTGAGGACTGGTGTGCTACAAGCCCAGCTTCGGTCTGTGCCTCCCTGGCCAGGCTCCCGCCAGCAGCTCAGGAGCACACAGGGAGGATTGTGGTGGCATTGGTGCTGCCAGGCATGCCCGCCAAGGCTGGGGATTGCACTGCAGACCTTCATGGCATAAGCCTCTACAGCTCTCGCTAAAGAGCATGTCTCTTGGGTTGAGGGCAGGAGCAGACTCGTACTTTGCGG
This sequence comes from Bolborhynchus lineola, assembly GCA_025448015.1. Classification (NCBI taxonomy): domain Eukaryota; kingdom Metazoa; phylum Chordata; class Aves; order Psittaciformes; family Psittacidae; genus Bolborhynchus; species Bolborhynchus lineola. The sequence goes on from JAOEHX010035288.1 coordinate 455, forward strand.
CGCAGCCGTAGAGCAGGAAGTGCAATGCTCACTGACCTGTGGGGTATTATATTTTATCCAGTGCATTTGCATTTGCTGCTTCTCCCTGAGCCAGCTGTGAGCCAAGAGCCTGCTCTGACCTAGCAGCAATGCTACCTGCTCAGGGTAGAAAGCCAGCCACGACCTCTTCATCTCCAAGAGGGTCTTGTGTGCATTAGATTATGCAAAAGTGCAAACACTCTCTAGGTTAGGAAAGCACATCATATATTCTGCCTCATCCTATTTTACAGAGATAGTTGTAACGCCTATGGCACTGGTGCTGTGGCTGGGGCATGTAGCTGGAAGGTCCTCATGTTTATTCAAGTATTTCAGTCATTCAAAATGAAGAGCCAAGGTTTTCATAACAGAATCTCATACAAGGCTCCTCGGCCAGTCTTTGGGTATCTAGACAAGCATTGGACAGCACAAAATAACTGGCCAACTCTCGTAAGGTTCACCAGCCTCTCCAGACTCAGGTTACGTATTCTTATGAATATGTCTGCACACAGAGCCCAGGGTCAGGCGCCTTCCTCTGCCCATCTCGGGTAAAACAGATGGAGCAGCTCATCTCCTTCCAATACAAAAAGCCTTCTCCAACACACACTGGGGACTCCTGCACAGCACCGTGAGGCCATGGCACACATATTCCCACCTGCCTAAATCCCATCCTGCAGCAGGAGGTCCCCCTTCAGGTATTTTATGCCAGGAACAGTCTTGCAGTAAATAATCACTCCCAGACCCAAATGCAGCCAAGGTGTCTCACAGATTGCTCCCTTCTCCTCTGACAAAGGCTTTGAGGCAGCTCACATCCCTTGAACACATTTTCTACCACATAAATAAGTCTAAATAGATGCCTGTCTTTTCATGAGCAGACAGTGTTATTTCCAGCTGCAGCAGTTTGCGTCACTTGACTAAGATATATATACATATCTATATATCTATATGTATAGATGTTTGTATGTATGTGAGTACATACACATGCTCTGTATAGATGCATATAGACCTGTATGTCTGAGCACTTGTGAATTTATGTATATATGGACCTGTGCGCATGCACCTGACATGCTCGGCAGAGGAGGCAATTCAGTGTGCATCCCGTACCAGCTTGGCAAACAGCATCATCTGGGTGCTGTCTGTAATGTTTCACATCTAGAAATGAATGATATACCTGCAAAGCACAAAGTAGTGCCTTCTCTCAGCTCCAATTGCTTTTGTTTTTACTTCTTCATTAATCATCCCCCACAGATATGTGGGAGGAGATTCTGATGATGAATATGTGTTAAATAATTTGCAAGCATTCATTTTCTTGTCCTGGTTTTCCAACGTAGCAAACTGGCATAAATATTGGCAAAATTTCCTTTAATCCTCCAAGGGATCCATGCCTCACTCTCCATCCCAAGTCCTAATCTCTCTAATATGTTGTTGGGTCAGCTATCTAAGATGGAGGGCGTACATCCATTCCTGACTCATTTTCATTCTCTTTCCCTTTTACTAACATTGGCTTTGACAGGAGAATTGCCCCTTCCATCTCTGCTCGTCAGATAAATCTGCATCCTCACTCTACACAGAGGGGAGAATGGATGGAGTAGCTAGAATTTTTGGACATGAAGTGGTACCTTTGCAGGTTCCTAATTCACCCTTCCAAGTCTCATAATTGCCAACAGAGGTCTTTTTTCTTTCTCATAATGTACAAAATGATCTGCCCTTTTATGATTGCCTTGAGAATATCCCACAAAGCTGACGGTGAGGGAGCAGATGCCTCATTCAATTCCAAATAGAAGGAAATCTGTTGTCTCAAATAATCCCTAAATTCAGACACTTTCAGCCAGCTATTACCAAGAGACCACATTTTAAGAGCAGATGTGTTATTAAGGCTGAGAAATGTTATGAGTACTTCGTGATCTGACAAATGAATTCAGGCCATCCAGCATTCCAACATTTGATCTTTTAATAATTCAAAAAATGAAATGGAAACCGCTGGGAGGGAGGGGGTGTCCCTTCCACAAGATACTGACCTGGAATTTTAGGGTTTGCTTACATTTCCTGGAGAATAATGCCAGTGGAGATTTGGACACCTGCTACGTATACCAATACTGTCATTTCTTCCCTGGGACATCTAGACCTCTGTCTTACAAGTTAATCTCATGCTTTTGCTGCCCAGTGCTGTCCATCCCCCCAGGTGAAAAGGGTCATTTGGATACAGCATCTTTTAGAGGCTACTAAAAAGGCAAGTCTGGTTCTCATCTCACTTAGGCCTGTGTGACTGCACTGGCTGCCACAAAGCACTTCTGCTTCACACATGTGTAAGGGAGGTTTGATATGGGGCTGGGGTCATGCCCAAAGGGCATGAACAGTCCATAGGTTTGCCTTGCCAATGTAACAGCTAACTCATGTCTCATTGGGCAGTGCATGAAAATTGCTGTAACTGCCTTTAAGTGGGGGTCTGTGGAAACTGCTCACTTTCTCTCTTGCCATCAAGTTCCTCCCTACAGCTGATTCTTGAGCTGGTGTCCTCAGGGGCAAATGGAGCACTAAGTGGTTAGCAGCCGAGGAGCAAGCAGCGCTCCGCCGCACACGATGTGGAAGTCAGTGAGCAAGTGTGTACAAGAAGGGCAGGAAGGCACAGCAGTAGGAGGTGCTGGGCGCTGCTGTCTAGACAGCAAGCAGATGAGCAATCTGGGCGTGCAGAGGAGTGTACGTGGCTGTTTACCTGGCTGCAGTAACTTTGCTTGCTCACTACTGGTGCTGCCCCCAGGGCAGCTTGTGTGGGTTACTTGGCTCCAGGCTGTCACCAGGAGTGCTTTGTCCTACTCACAGGCACAAAGATGAGGAAGTCTCCCCCACCACCTAGTTGCTGGGTTTCATGGCATTGACTTCATAGGTTCCCCCTTCCTCTCTTGTGTCATTTGAGCTTCCAATGCTATATAGGTCCTATCTGTGGAGACAACCAAGCTGCGACATACTGAGCCTTCCCAGCACCCACAATCTCTCTTCTCCTATTGTACATCTCCAAGACAATGAAAAAATCTGCTGCTTTTGAAATTTTGTCCAACTCTGCCGGGGTCACTTTACAGAGGAGGGCAAGTATGTGCCACCGTTCGCAGTGTGCAGACCAAGAGACCACGGCCCTGACAGGGTTAGTCGTTTCTCCAAGGAAGAAGTGTCAGAGTCAGAAGTCAGAGGCACAGTTGCGTCACCTGAATTATTACACTCATGCCTCACAAAACCCCAAAATACACAGAGTCCTTTCCTATCGCATGTCCTGGGCTACACACACCTCTAGATACTTGCAATGAGAATCCTTGGAGGTAAAGACAGACAAATCCCTGCAAAAAAAAAGAATTCTGGTTAGATACCTCATTGACAGGGACCAGTCCTGGAGCAGGAAAGCTACAGATAAAGCTTTCAAAGATGCCTAAGGGACACAGGCACTCAGACTGAAAAGTCTTTGGTGCGCTTCTGGAATTCCTGCTCAGCATTCCCACAGAAAACCTTTCAGGTTTTCCTCAATAACCCCTTCAGTGTTTGCTATTAGCTTTGCTACTGACAGATTTGGGTTTGGAGAAGTGGCCACATGACCCAAATGAGACAGCGCTGCAATAATCCCATGGAGACTTTAGGAGTGCCTTGCAGCACCCCCATCTCTAGTAAGCTGGATTCACCACTACCGGCAGCAAGAACATGCTGCATTGGTCCAGGAACCAAAGCCAAACGCTGCTCAGACATGCCATCTGTAAAAAATAATGATACCCTCCTCCCCACCATTCTGGGAGTTTTACTCCAATTCGGTCATTCTGACCTTTTCTGATGAGTACAGAAAGCCTCCTGCCCCTGAGGAGGTTTGCTCAGAAAGCATATTTTGTCATCTTTTACTTCTGAGCAGAAAAAGAAGCAGCCTGCATAGAAACCTAGTTTTCCTCACTCAGATGTACCACATTTTAAATTCAGAAACAAAGAGATGCACATGGGTAAGTGAAAGCACATCTTGCAGAGATCATCCGAGAGCTCCTTCATCTTTCAGGCTACTACCATAAGCACAACTTGCCGACCACTCCATCTGAGGGAAGAAATGAGAAATTACGAGGGTCACTGAGCACTCCGTGCATCTCCAAGTGCCGCGGTTATTTAACGAGCCGGCTATTGTAGCAGTGACACCAGGAGCAGGGCCGTGCTCCCCAGTGGGCTCCACACGCTCCGCTGCCTGTGCGCTGAGGTGGCTCGGCCACCACAGAGAGGACGAGTTAGCAAACCCCCCCAAACCAAGACTGTTTCCCGACAGCCGGGGCTGGGGTGTTATCTTCATGTTTGTGATTCTTTTTCACAGGAAGATTGCAATGTGTGGGGTTTTTTTCTTTCTTTTTAAATGCACATTTAGTCTGAGCAGTAATGCAGGAGATCTGAGGTGCTAATATATGATGTGAGGAAGGACTGAAGTCTCCTGGAGGGGGGGGTCTTTTTGGCAATGACTTGCCTCAGTGAGAGATTTGAATGAGGAATGCTACGTGCACTGAAAATCACTCACAGGACACATGAACACAGAGGTGAAAGCTTGGGTGGTGGTGGTGGTGGTGGGAGCTTCCCCTCCTCGTAAGGGTGCTCCCCTCATGCCCCTTCTTCCCCATCCCTGGCATAGCTGTCCCATCTGGATTTCTCCATTTCCCTCTTTTCAGCAGCCGTGTGATGCTTCCCCAGCAAATTCTTGTGTGGGTCAGACCTGCTGGTACACATGGTGCTGCAGGAACAGGACTGGCACATTTCCAGGTCATATCTAAAACGGATGAGGTTTAATGTGTGCATGAGAGGCTGTATTTGTGGGTAGAGGTTAGAAAAACTATGATTTTCCAAACTGGATTCCTTACTCCTCAGGACAAGCAGTGATGCCAGGTTTTCTGCTGCAGACATAACCATCATGCCGTTGGCACAAGCAGCCCCACCAGGTTGCACCAGCTGTACATCAGTTACTAAAATAAATAGCAGTACTAGTTAAATTAGTTATTTCTGGTCAGAAAATGAAGATGAATTAGCAAAACCAGATCAAATACTGAAAAAAAAAAGATATTTCAAATTAAGATTTCAAATTAAGATTTTTTTTCAAGTCAAGATTTTGAAATGGAAAGTAAAGGTTTTAAAAAAGCAAGCAGTAGACATTTTAAAGAATGAGTGAGTCCCCACATGCTAACTCCCCTATATTGTACCATAATAAAATACATCTCTGTGATCACAGATTATTCCATCAGGCGTGTTACGATAGGTGTCCTTATAGCATGTATATACTCTGTTTACGACATGAAAGATCAAAATCTTTATGATTGTTTTGGTGTTTATAAATGCTGGACTCCTTGCTCAGAATTTGTTTAAAAGGTAAAATCAGGACCGTGGTTTAATTGCAGGACTGTATATTTGACAAAGGGAAGTTGCTTTCAGTGTGGTACACAATGCTCAGAGGTATTTGGATAGGCCTGAGAAAGGGGTCTATGGGAAGGACATGTCTAATCAGTAGGCTTAGATTTGCTGCTCAGCATGTTTAATAGTATCACAGAATCACACAATGGTTGTATCAGAGGAGACCTCTGGAGGTCATCTTGTTCACCCTCTCCAGCTCAATCAGCCCAGGACCATGCCCAGACAGCTTTTGAGTATCTCCAAGGGTGGAGGCTTCACCACCTCTCCGGGCAACCTGTGCCGGTGCTTAAAGGTCACCCCATAGTGAAAAAGTGCTTCCTGATGTTCAGACAGAACCTCCTCAGTTCCAGTTTGTGTCCATTACCCGTGTTCCGGTCACTGGACACCCCTGAAAATAGCCTGGCTCCATCTTTTTTACACCCTCCCTTCACATTCTTGTACACATTTATGAGAACCCCCTCTGAGCCTTCTCTTCTCCAGGCTGAACTGCCCTAGCTCTTCCAGTCTTTTCTCAAAAGAGAGAGATAGGAGAGATGCTTCCTATCCTTAATCATCTTTATGGCCATTTGCTTGACTGTCTCCAGTAATTCCATCTCTCTATTACACTGGGGACCCGAACACAGCACTCCAGGTGTGGCTTTACAGGCACTGAGTAGAAAGGAAGGATCACCTCTCCTGACTTCATGGCAACACTCCTCATGATATCCTCAGCCGCCTTTGCTGCAGGGGCATGTCTCTGGCTCATGTTCAACTTGGTGTCAACCAGATACCCCAAGTCCTTTTCTGCAAAGCTACTTTCCTGCCGGTCAGCCCATGTATGATACATATGGCATGTTATAGAGGGCAAATCTAGAAGGTAGTTTACTGTAATTAGAAGGGTTTTCTCAGCTGAAATGTAGCATGGTATCTTGAACTGGTAGTGCCCTCAGCAGTAGGTACACAGGGTTCACTGCTCTCTGTAGTGATATATAGGGCACACTGCCATCACTAGTGAGCAGAGTTAAGGTTCAGAGAGTTCTGAGGCTGAATCTTTTGAGTATAATTTGAAATAGCTTGAAAAGTTTGCCTTAGCTTAAAATTTCCAAACTGAATATGAAATAGACTCAACATAGGAGACTTTTTTTTCCCTTATAGTACATATCTGCATTTACAGCCCAAGTGTGTTAATTAAGCATTTGCTATACAATTTTTTAGGGATTCCTTCCTCTACATTTTCTTCAAAAATCTCTTGGTAAATCTTGCCTGTGAAGGGAGAACGTCATTATTCTAAGCAAAAAAAAAAAAGGGAAAAAAGTCTGTTCTGTGCATAGCTATGTGCTCTGCAGGAGTTTATTTGTGTCGGTTACAATCACAGAAGGAGTTCTGGGTGATACATATGTCCGAGCCTTCAGTGGCTGATCTTTATCAGTGCTGTAGTGCTATATGGCACTAATGCCATATTGTTAAAGCATCTGATTTTTCCCATGGACAGTGTTTCTTCATCTGTGAACTCCAAGTTACACAAACCCCGTGGCCACTTCTTTCCATCTGTAGCAAGATTTGGCTACTTTAAGGCATGCTTAAGGTATATATTCTCCTGAAATTTCAAATTTCAGTGTCACTACAGTATCATGCAAAAGTCACAGTGCCAGTCACTGCCAAAAGTCAGTGGGCAAGAAGGCCAGTGTAAATGAGATTTCTAACTCTTAGGGCAAGGAAAAATTTAGATAAGGTATCAGAAAAAAGCACAGACTTACTTTAAAACACTTATGTTGTCAGGAAGGCAGGTTGTCTTGACACTATTTTTAAAAGCACAGCAAAACACCTAGGAAAAGAGTAAATCTATAAACCCATAAACCTATGATTATTCAGGTCAGTCGTTTTAGGTCAGATGATGCCATGGGGATAGAAATTGCTTTTTTACCAGCAATCCAAGTACATTGTCATCTACAGAGAATTTACTGACGCTCCATAATATAATATCCCATCTCTAAAAATGCACTTATCTCTTCAAAACAATCAGTTGCAAATTTGGATATAACCAAATTCTGTAGGGAAGCATTTTAGCTATGCATATTTTCCAGTATTTCTCCCTTCTCTCTTTCTCTTCATTGCTATTGGTGATGGGCAATTTGATGTAAAACCACACCAGGCAGCAAGACCTTTCTGCACTTTACTGCAGCCTCTTTATTACGCTGGCTTTGCACCTTTTTTTGTGTGAAGAGGAGAACTTGCCTTCGCAGCCTTGCATGCAGAAAGGCCTGTCTACAGCAAATCAAGTTACAATTTGGAGCCACATTCTGCTTTCCATGTTTGCATAAAACTCCCACTGACATGAATAAGAGTTCTGTGTATATCATGCTGTGTAATAAATAGCATTCAAAACAGAACCTATGCAGAGCTTTCTCACTGTTTTGGGCTACCAATTTATCCTTGTATTTACAGAATATTGATGTAAGCAGATGCCCAAACTGCCTGTCATTTTTAAAGTATGCAGAGATGACTGGTGCAGTGGCTACTGACTACAAAACCACCGCAAACCCTCTGTGGCTGTGGTGGTGCTGGTCCCTCTGCTCCACTCCTCCAGGCCACAGCAAAAGATACCCTCACTCTGACTCAGCTCCATGCACACAGGCACAGTCACCCGCTTGGCAAATGATGTGCAGCTGAGCTCACCCTTGCCTTTACTGGCACATCAACGTCCTCGCAGCTATGTTGTCTCTTGGTTGTGGACGGGGGAGGAGAAAGAAGCACAACTCCTGATCCAGCTTTGCACAGCTCTATCTGCCTATTGAAAGTAGCAGATCCTTTCTGATCCTTCAGGCTGTGAACCAAAAGCAGAGCAGCAGCTTCCACAGGGATCAGAGACACAGTAGAGACCCATCCACAACCTGTAGACTCTTGACTTCCTTGTTTCCAGCATCAGAGGGAATACTTTCCTTTTTTCCATCTACTACATCCTCTCAAAGTTTCTAGGTCTTAATAAAGCAATCGACAAATAGCATCAACAGTGAATAAATCAAACACTAAATATTTATGTGCCGTGTAAATCTCAGGGAATTCTGTCATCTTTTGTCCACCTGTTTCAGTGCCTCAGCATGCTCCTTACTTGTGTTAAGGGGGCTGGGGAGGAAATGAGTGACTGAGCTGGTTACACCTGCAACTTCTCTCAGTGGAGGTCTAATACAAACATAATGAGAAGTGAGTGGGGCACACCAGATTTATCTATGGAGATTGTCATCAGCAAGCACTGTACTTGGAAATGTAGGGACAGCTCTGCTCAGTATGATACCCTGCTTCCTGAATTTTTGTGAATATTATCCTGTGATTAAAGCTTTTCCCAGTGGTTTTTGCCCTGGGGCATGAGCTCATTGCAGCCACTGCTCTCCACTCCAAGAGGTCAGCATAATCTCCAGCTCATTGCTGGCACTTTCCAGCGCAGTGTCTCTCATGAGGTAGCTGGTCCTGGTCGTTCTGGTCCTGCTTGCCCTGCTTGGCAGTGGCAGGGAAACAGAAGACAGGGCAGGACTGCTCTTCCTGGCTGCGACCCACCCCTAGAACAGGAGAACTGAGAAACATTATTCAGCCCATCATCAGGCAGCAGCTCACTGACTAGTGTCCTCCAACACTTGACGTCTTCCAAGCCAGCAGAATAGCTCTGTGCCTGCAGCCCATGTGTGCCTGTGTGTGTGCTTGCATGCCTGGGTGCATGCAAATAAGCTTTCCAAAAGCACCCTGTCCTTACTGAGTGTGCTTTGGATGCGTGCCATTCCACAAATATTGGAAAAGCCCTGTGGAGCAATTTTATTTTATTTTTGAGCATTGCTAATAGATGACGACACCGTTTCCACCCTTTGCAATTTTCCACAGATGATTTCTACATTATTTCGTATTGCTTCTAAAACCACTTAATAGGCTTTCCACAGAGCTCGGCCATCTTGTGAAGGTAAATAAGTGGTTCTGCTGTGCTGGGGAAGCCAGAGGAGACAAGTCTCAGAAAGGTATCTGAATGCATGCTTTGTATTGAGGAAGAAAAATCTCTGAGACAAGAGTTAAAAAAGGTAGTCAGGAAATCAGAAACTGAAATTCAGTTCTCTGCCCAGGAAGTGCCACTTTCAAGTCAATGAAGTCCTGGCTATACAACATCCATGGCAAGGCACTGAGTGGTAACACCCTGCATCATGAGAGGACAGATGCAGCAGCACAGTTGTAATGCTGTCATTGGTGGCACTCATTTTAAGAGCTAGACCCTTTCAGTTCGTGACTACTGAGTGATAATGGGCCCCTAGGTGTCTGCACAAAACCGATTCCCATAAAACTTTTCAATTCTTGAAATTTTTCTCTTTTAACTGTCTTGGATGTGGTAATTCATTTTGGAGCCAAGGAGACACTCCTGTGCATTTCCATGAAAATAAGTCACTGTTTGGATGTTTACTCAGAACAGGATGAAAAATATTTAGTGATTTTCTACACCTCACTTATTGATCGTACAGCAAAGAAGTTTGACATTTGTGAGGTGTGCTTGTGGAATGAAAAACAGCAAATTCCCAGTGTTCTGGTTTGGTTTGTAACTTTGATTTTGGTTTTTGAAAGTAAGAGCATGGTATCTATTTCTATTGTGCATTTTAATGTGAAGTGTTAACCTTGCAAGATCTTCAAGGATGCATGAAAATCCAGTTTAACTTGCAAAAAACAGGGAAAGAGACACATACCAAAACCGAAAGGGAATGATAATCATAGAATCAAAGAATCATCAAATAGTCAGGGTTGGAAAGGAGCTTAAGATCATCTAGTTCCAACCCCCCTGCCTGGGCAGGGTCACCTCCCAATAAACAGTGCCACCCAAGGCTCAATCCAGCCTTGAACACCGCCAGGGATGGAGCATTCACAGCTTCCCTGGGCAACACATTCCAGTGCCTCAACACCCTCACAGTAAAGAATTTCTTCCTCATATCCAATCTAAACTTCCCCTGTTTAAGTTTGAACCCGTTACCCCTTG
>JAOEHX010035294.1:3587-23074 GCA_025448015.1 Bolborhynchus lineola
TGCCAGGGATGGGGCAGCCACAGCTTCTCTGGGCACCCTGTGCCAGCGCCTCAGCATCCTCACAGGGAAGAGCTTCTTAATGTCTAATCTAAATCCACCCCCTGTCAGTTTAATGTTGTGATACATATGGTGCTCTGCTGCCAAACACAGACAACATTAAATTAGGAGTTTCTAATCCTTTCAGGAAAGGAAATACTTAAATTTATATTGTGAATATATAAATGTTGGGTGAAGAGAGAAGGGGGATGGAGTAGATAAAGATCATGGGTCTTGGATTGGTCAGCCGACCTTAAAAGAACCCCAAAGACACCCTAGCCTCCACTCCATCCTTTTCTCATCGGTAGCTACTTATTCCTTTTCTAGCTTTCATGGGATCCCATAGGGATTCTGCCATGGCTGATCGCAGTAACAGAACCAGGCCCCCATGAGTCTACATTCTAAAAGAGAAATAGCTGTAGTAAGCACATAACACCAACAGAGCTTCCCAAAACCATAACCTACGCTACAGAGGCAGTGAAACCCTAAGGGGAATTTCCTCCCCTAAGGAGGGGCTCAAAGACAGTGGCAAATGTCAGCCTCAGAAAATGTGATCCTTTAACAGGGAACATTTACAAAACCAGGGAGCACTCACATCTTCCAGAGTGGTCAAGTTATTCTTTCCTATGGAGAAGATCTGCAGCTCTTGCAACGTGTCCATGTTCTCAATCTTGGATATCCTGTTACTGTAGAGACTGAGGTCCTGCAGTTTGATGAGGGTATCCAGGCCCTCGATTACTTCAATATTGTTGAAGGACAAGTCTGAGGAACAGTTTAGAAGGTTCATTTATTTCTAGCAGAACACCTTGATGCAGACCTTGCATTTAGCCTGGTTCTTGAATTAGGAGTTGGTGGGCAGTATTTTCTTCAGGTGTGTCTAGTGTTACACAGGAAAGACTGCACAAAACCATCATTTGTTCACATCTCCCCCTCGCAATGGTCCATGCACATGTCATAGTATCATAGAATAGTTAGGGTTGGAAAGGACCTTAAGCTCATCCAGTTCCAACCCCCCTGCCATGGGCAGGGACACCTCACACTAAACCATGCCACCCAAGGCTCTGTCCAACCCGGCCTTGAACACCGCCAGCGATGGAGCATTCACAACTTCCCTGGGCAACCCCTTCCAGTGCCTCACCACCCTTACAGTAAAGAACTTCCTCATATCCAATCTAAACTTCCTCTGTTTCAGTTTGAACCCATTACCCCTTGTCCTGTCACTACAGTCCCTAATGGAGAGTTCCTCCGCAGCATCCCCGTAGCTCCCCTTCAGATACTGGAAGGCTCCACACAGCCTTCTCTTCTCCAGGCTGAACAGCCCCAACCTTCTCCTCCTATAGGCTTACGCTTCCCTGGAAGGAAATCAAAAGCACAGAACGAGTAAAAAGAACCATGCGCACCATTTCCCTTAAAAGGCTCTTGTCTTAAAATCGAGGGATCTCCGAAGCCAATCTTGTGACTTTTATCAGGCCTGTGACTCACATATTTTGATTATTTTTTGTATTCGAAGTTTTTGCTTGAGCAGATTTTGTCTTCCCACAGACTACCTCCCATCTGTTCAGGGTAATGGGTTTTCTGCCTAGACTCAGAAAGGAGCATATTGCAGGATTTGAGTTGGGAATTTTATCTCAAGAAACCTCTAGTCCTTGGAGTCCACTGGAACTTGCCAGGACTCCTCCATCCTAGGGAAATAGGATAAATAATCCGAGCTCCTCTTGCAGAAAAATGGGAATGAACCATAGGGCTGCCTACAGAACAAGAAAGATGTGTGATAATGAAATACAAACTTTGCATAAACATTGTAATTGAGAAATGTTCGAGCTCTCAAGTCTGAAATATGAGGGGGTAGGTGGGAAGAAGGGAAAAGGACTAAAAGTGTGAATCCAGGGGTGAGACAAAAAGTTGTAATACCTTTTGTAAGGGGATAGTGCAAATAAAAAGAAGAAAAAAAGACTCAAATCAAGTGCTGTATTATTATCGTCTCATATTAGAACTGAGATAATGTTGTGGGTTAGAATTAAGCCCTTAAAAGGACTATCTTCAAGCTATCAGATCCAGAACAGATGCTCAAAAGATGATGATTCACACAAGTATTGAACGGGTGAAGTGTTTTAAGACTTGACCTTTGCCTCTGAGAATGTGTTTTTAAAAAGCAGTGATGTAGAAATATTTGCATTTGCTGTTTCTGTTGCTTCATAAATCGTTCTCTTCATTTGCTGTGAAGGACCCTGTGCTTGCCTTTCATTTCCAGCTTGGAAGCTCAAATGTAGAGGTCAGGCGGGGGCTCTTCTCAGTCTGACTGTGTTGTCTTGGATGGTGTTGCTCTGTTACTTGTTTGTGCTGATGAAAATGACACAGTAATTCATGTTTTTCCAGTTAGAATAAAGAAGATTCCTTGGAATATCTGCATAGCAAGGCTCTGCTATTCCACAATTCTCTTCTTTTGCCTACTCTGGTTAGTGACATAGCAGCTCTCTGGCTTTTTTAGCAAAGAGAGGTGATGTTTGTTACTGCTCTGTGAGAGAGGAAGGGTTGTGACCACACAGCAGCCCAGCCTGAGCTATTCTGTAGGCTCTGTACTTCTGGGTGTGCTGGAGCATATTGCAGGTGTCATTAAAGGCTATGGAACATCCTTGAGAAAAAGGGCAATATTAAGCCCCTACCAATTATTTTCTGCCTCAGCACCAAAGTGCAAACCCAGTCTAAAGCGTGACAAAACTGTGGAAGTATAAAAATATGGTGTTCTGAATTGCTTCTAGATACACTGTCTTGCAGCAAGAAGTATGTACTAAGGCTGAAGTGGTAGTTTGAGGGGAGGTTAGTAAGTGAAGATGGAGAAGAACAAGGGTTCAGCCGTCACCAGTCTGTTTCATATGTCCTTTCTGTCGCTGAGGGTTGTCACAATGTGGACACACAGTTGCAAGGCCAATCCTTACTTGGATGGGGAAGAAGGATTATGTCTCTTTCAGATAATGAGAATTAGGGAGTTTTGCTTAATTTTTTATTGTTTGTATGGATAGCTAATGGTAAACTGGACTAAAAGCGACTGTGTGTCCTGTTCCTTCTTCAAGCTGAATGATGAAAATACCGAAAGGGTCATAAACTGGTCCTGAGAATTCCTTTTTCTCCCTGTTTTTGACATCTAGAATCACAGAATCATAGAACAGTCAGGGTTGGAAAGGACCTTAAGATCATTCACTTCCAACCCCCTGCCATGGGCAAGGGTGCCTGCCACTAAACCATGCCACCCAAGCATCTAGACCTGCCTTGTATTCATTTATGAGCACCAGGTTGCCACTTTTCTTTCTCTCTATCCCTACCTGTCAGATTTTCTGTGCTGGGAGAAAAGAAACTTTAGGGACTCTCGTCTGCCTGTTAAGTACTTTTAGTAGAGGTTTATGCCGTATTTTTCATCATTCTATATTTCACTTTTTTTCAGTCTCTCAAACTGAGGTCAAACGGAAAAGCTAAAGACATCAGGAGCTTTTGGCTCTTGCCAGCACTGCCCCCATGTATCTTGTGAAAGGCTGTGCTATAGCTTGGGCTGTGTTGGGTTCATTTCTTTTGTTTTAATCTAAGGTCCAACTGACAAAACGCTTCAGCTATATTTTTTTCATTGCCCTCAGAAATGTTGTAGAAGCAGAGTTTCAATTTGCAGTAGGTTGCAGGAGTAAAGAGATGGAAATTGCTAATGGAATTATACTTCCAGTTGCGCCAGCTTTATGTATAGAAATTAATAGTTAAAAATTAAGCCACCATTTGCTTGTAATGAATATCTGATTGCGAAATCCGAGCGGTTTTCCCCTGCGCGGCTCTGTTGTGCTGGGGCTGCAGCTCCCAGCAGATGGCAGCTCCTGACCGGATTGGGGCCGGGCTGCTCCCATGCGCCGAACCCGTGCGGGAGCTCCGAGTCCCCTGCAGATGCTGTAGGTAGGAGGATGGTTCTGCTTTGCTTTCCTTTTCTAATGGTTTTGGGCGTTCTCATGAAGTTTAATGGAATCACTGAAGATGCGGAGTACCATAGAGAGATGTGGGGTTTTTGTCTAAAGTGATCCTGGTTGAATTGACAGAATTTGAGATGCATTTGGAAGTGCCAGCATCGTGACAGTCACTCAGATTGGTGTTGGTTGGCCTTGATGAAGGAATGTGCCTTTTTTATTGCACACTGTTAGTGCATGTTACGACTGTATTACCAAAAATGAGATCCACTAAAAACCTTTTCAAGTATCCTTTTACATAAGATTCTGTCTTTAACTCAACAGTGTGAATTTCCTTCGAATTACCTGCTGGAGAATGGAATGTGGCAAGCAGCTCCTGAGAATGGAGCAAATCAGACCGCAGCAGCTTAAAATGAAGTTAACATAACGATCATCAGGTTTGTTGCTGGTTGCTATAGAACCTAGAGGCTTGCACAGAAAAATCCAGTTATAAATGCTAGTGAGGATAAGAACGAACCTCTGCAGTGGCATACACAGGACCAAAGGTAGAAAATACTGACTTCAAACCTAGTCAGAAGCGTTTTGCTGATCTGCTTTGCAAAAATGAAGAAGCCATGACTGCAAATCCTGGTGAGTTCTCTCTTGATGGAGCTGTTAGCAGTTCAGGGATTACTTGCTCATTCGCTTTTGTTCTGTTGGGTTTTTTCCTACTTCATAACTAGGAAAAAAAAGATTGTTTTAGAGAAGTTTGGCAGCCTGCCACTCTGTGGGATTTTGATACAAGAGCTGTCTCAGAGCAATCACTGATACAACTACAGACTAATTTGTGTTGACACAGTGGCAAGCTCGACGGAGTGCAGCAGCCTTTCTTTCTGAAGCAAATGAAACTTGCGGAGCGGATATCCTGGGTCTGTGGCTCTGAAAGGTTTTCAACACGGCGGCGGTTGTTCTCCCAACAGGCCTGGCTGTAGGATAATCAAGAAAATATTCTTCCTCTGAGCGCTGTTATTTGTTCAGCTTTTGTTTACTCACCCGGATGATCAGCCTTGCCCAGGGTCATAAATTCACCAGCAAAAATATTTACCAGTAACTAGCTGCAGATTTGAGCCTTACGTAAGGAGGGCTTGCACATGCCTGCTATTCCCAGCTTTGCCAAATGGCAGTGTCTGCCTGGGAAAAGTACTCCCTTCGTCTTCTCTAAGGACTCCCATCCAGATGAATCGGTGCCATGGACTGCAGACTTGTGGTTGCCTGAGGATCCATTAGTGGAGAGGTGACTAAGAGCATAAGCTAGCCACTTCCCCTTAGGGACCCAAGTGGCTGGGTGTAGCCCACAGCATGACGTAGGGCTGGATCCAGTTCATCTCCTGGGCATCCTAGTCTAACGTGCTGTATGTCACCAGCTGCATGTACAGCGGCTTTTCCACGGCACAGCTCCTGGAGAGAAGATCTGCTCAAATCTCTGAGAGTCTGGAACAGCCTTTGCTATTGCATGCTGAAAAGGACAGGTCCTATTCTCACAGTTACGGGATTTAGTTCCATCAGTGTGAATCCTTTAAGTATGAAGTGATTCCAACTATGCTGTGCATCAGTGTGTGCCAAAAGAGAATGCTTGTTTGCATCTTGGTTGTTTCACATCTGTTGCACTGCCATTTTTTGCAGTAAATCTGATATTTGACAGTGCTCATCTGGGATGGGGAAGAGATGTTGGAATACAGTGGTCAGCAGTTGCCTCTGCTCCTCACGGTGCGGTGCTGCCAGGCAGCCTGGGCTCTGGGGCTTGTCATTCAGCCCCAGCAGGAGAGTCTGGCACACTGCTGAACTTCCAAATCCCAAATTTGAGGTGCACTATACCATGACGTGTTTCTCCATTTCCAGAGCAGAACATGACCCCAGTGTGATACAGACCCTGCATGCAGTAGCCCGTGCAGCTGTGCAGCAGACACTTAGAACAGCGTGGGACTGATTTGGCTCCAGTGTTCATTAAGCAGGAGAAAATCAGATCACTTTTGTTTTACAAATACTGAGGGGGGTGTGAGCAATTGTGGGGTTTTGTGTTATTGCAGTGCGTAGCTGGACTGAAATGAATCATCAGAAGTTTCTTGTTGAATTCAGCTCCCAGTTAGATGCACTATAAGCACATGAAGTGTTTGCAGAGCTGCTGACCTGTAGAACATTATTGTGTATCCTGGTAGCATTTCTCATCTTCAGTGGTTTCCCGTTTGTCACAACGTCCTTGAGACTTGTGGTGTGTGTGATCCCAATAGACTGTACCATTTATGAACTGTTGCTGTGTAAGAGGTTCTGAAGCTATTCCCAAGGTCAAGCTCACCTTGGGAACAGGTGGGGAATGATTCCAGTGGAGTGTATTAGTTGTGGTGCCTGCTTAGTAGAGAAAGGTGCAGTTCAGTAGTACTGGGAAGTTATTTTGTCCTCTAATCCATAGTGGGAAGCTGGAAATCCTCAGGAGCACAGGCTCTTAGTTATGTCACTTTTCAGGGAATATTAAAATCAATACACCAAACATAATTTCATCTGTACTTAAAGCACCCATGTGTGATTGTACTTTTGAAGTATAGTATTAAAACACAGGGTGGTTAGTTTAGTTTCAGAACATACTTGGGAAGCTTAATTCTGAGAGAAAGTGTTAGAGTATTGCTGAAATATATTCCTTGTCATGCTTTCAGAAGAACCCATTCATGCACGTTTTGCAGGGGTTCATAAACCAGTGCTGCAGTTCCAGGTCTTCAGTCACATAGCATCCTGTTGGAAACAAGTTATAGTGGGGATTTACTAGGGTAAAAGGACCAGTGTGACCAGAGCAGGGATGTATGGAGGTACCTGGAAGCTGGTAAAGCGTTACTCTGCTCCACCATTTCATGTTTACCTGCAGAATACAGCATAAAATGTGGTTTAAAGAAGGTGAAAAAGTGACACTGACTGAAGTATTTTCTACTTTCTTGGTATCTGTCAGTGCTGAGTGTTATCAGTACAATGTGTTCCTGATGGTTATTGTAACCTGAGTACCTTGAAGCAATTGATTTTTCATAACAGCATTCTAAACCTTCCTCCAAAGCTGGTGAGTACATAACATGCATGTTTCTAAGACTCGTTCTTCCATAAGAACTGATAAATGATTTCTCTTGTTCTGCTGAGCACAGTGCAGGAAATCCTTGTTTCTTTGAGGGCAATTGCTTTGGGCGTACCATGCAGTGCAAACTGAGGGTGTGTATGTGCATGCATGTGTGTATGTCCATTTAAAATAGGAGAGGAGCATTAGAAAGTATTAGCAATTATTAGTAATTTAATTCAGGTCAGTGTCAGTGATTAATATCCTTGTGGGCTTTTGCTATTGCTGCATTAAATGCACAAAGTGTTTTTACTGTTGCTGTTAATATGCTTTTTCTAGTAGACCTAAACCTACTTGTAAGTTATTTGCATGCTTTGTGGCATGCATAACACCCCTCACCAAGCAGAGGCATACACCTGAGCTATGGCAGTGAAGCGTTCCTGCTGTCCCCAGCCCCCTCCTGTGTGCAGCTGCTGCCTGGCCCTGGCTGCCATCTCAAAGAGGGGCTGATCCCATGCAGCTCCCTTAAAGCCAGGAAAGCCACAAAGATGACCATGGATCTGTATTTACCTGTAGTTGGAAGCCGGTTTAGCTAATGTGATATATATTTCTTTCTACAGAAGAGGGCAGCAAAAGCCATATGCTCTTTCTTTACTGCCTCTATGAACATGCTAAACCCAGTTACTAGAGTAGAGTTCTGCAGACTAGGTTTTCGGATTGATCTACTCAGAGAGACAGGGCAGCACAGAGCTGTCTGAAGTATGAGCATGAAAGAACAAGTTCCAGCTGTTTGAAAAGAAGTTGAAACCTCAAAGGCTGGTTTACACCCGTTATTTGGGATTGTGCTTCAAATGGGTCTCTAGTACTCCTGTAATGTGAGCTAGTGATAGAATTGGAAGAGACTCCAGATCTGTGTGGTGGAGGTGCAAGGATCTCTGAGCCAAAGATCTTTTGGTCCTTAACTCATTTAAGTCTAGTTCAGTATTGATGGGACCACAGATGTATCACTGCAAGGCTGTGAAATGCCCGTGGGGGGTCCAGTTGGGAAAAAAGCCTCAGGCTTGCCTGTGCTGTCCCTGCCCTTCTCTGCAAAGGCTGCTCTTTGCATTGAGCTGGATCTGTGTGCGGATGTACATATATCCCTAATAAGATCCAGCACTTGCAGCAATCCTTTCTTCTCCCATTACTCCTGTTTCCCTTAGGACTTGTCCCTGTGTGGGGCTGAAGATTTTAGGTTTGATGTGAAGACTGCAGGTTTGATGTACTGAATCTGGTTGAGCTACAAACTGTGGGTGGAAGCCGTGTGCTGTCTCTCCCACTTTCTCTCCAGACATGCACGACTTGCACGCTTCCCCTCCTTGCCTCGTGTTGACTGGTTTGCTCAGAATCCCATCAAGGGGACAAGCACAGCGGGGAACTGGGAGGAACAGAGAGGGTTTTAAGATAGGGTTTCTATATTAAGTGCAGGATCCTCACAGGTGACAAAGCAAGCAACATGAAAGCCTGACATGTCTCCGACCCTGCGATGTCTCCGGGCATAAGTGAGACACATTTTCTCACTCAGAGGTACACATCTTGCTTAGAGGTATTTAAAACACCTTAGAGAATGCAGTGTAAATAGAGAAATTGAAAGGCAGATAAATTTCTGCTGAATGAGTGTATCAATGACAGGATTCAGACTCAAGAGATTCTTTCACCCCATGCTGGTTTCCGTAGCATTTCAGATACTGTCAGAAATTACCTTTTGTTAATGTTAAGCCCTTGTAGGCTCACTCTGTTTCTTTACCTCGGTAGGAAAAATGCAAACCAAAATCCAAATCAAATGCTTTTTCTGGGTGTTTTTTTTCTGTCATAAAGTAACCACCAGTGGCTGCATTATGATATTTTGGCTGCCTACTCCAGGTAAGTCTGAGTGCCCTTCTGAATGGTGGAGTTGCTCGTTAACAGCTTGAACTGCTTTATGGCTGCTGTTCATGGAATGCAAAGTGGGAAGAAATGGACTTCTCAGTTGGTATGGAGACTTGGGAATGATAAATTTCACTTTGTTACTTTACTCTGCAGTATTGTCACATTAGCTATAGTAGGTAAGGTGAAGGAACTGGCAGTGACTGGTGTGGAAGAGACAGTTTCCATAGCACTAAGAACCATTAAAACCTTCACTACTCTTTAGAACCGCGGTGTTTTGTAATTTGGCAAGTGATGTTTTCCTGTACAGAAGTTGGGACTTTCTGTTCATCTCTTGAGTACAAAATATTTGTATAAACCTGGCCATGGGGAAGCAGTGCAATTTTAATGAGCCTAACAGACTTGGAAAAGGTTATGATGTCTTGCATCATGTATGAAGCCTCCTAGAGATGAGGGAACGAACGCTTCAAAATGCTTTCATTTGTCATTTAGTTTACCTAAAAATAGCCCTCTGAAATTATGTCATGGCTATAAATCTGGCACAGCAGTAATTGGCTAATGGTAAATATTACATAATTGGAGGTGTGGGATTTTGGGACGTGACCAGAAAGTCAAACTAGCATTTGGTCATGAAAGAGCAGTTGTTTCACCTGCAGTGCGCAGAAAACACAGCACGTTCAGTAAGGGAGACTGTTTGGAGAGCCAGGGAATGTAAACTCAGACTCAGGAGGAGGAGGCACCTTCTTCTGTATTAGATCTGTAGTGGAAACTGTGTTCACACCTGTGACAGAGGGACAACTAGAAGGGATCTGGGTTAAAGCAACAAAGGTGGTTCTCAGGATGTGCTGTGAAAGAATAAAATGGCTCTGTTTGTTTTAATGGTCAGAGTAAAGGAGATAACATTGTAAAATATGCCAGGAGATGGGATAATGTGTTATAAAAGAAAAAGCTAATCATATATTTTGAGGAAAAAAAAGTTGGGATTGCAGCAGAGATTGTGGAAGCCTTTGGAGGTGCCACTTCTAAAGCTGTCATGGAAAAATCTTCATAGGAAGGGGGGTATGCAGCGTAGAAAGGGAAATGGAATAACTGCTGCTTAATAAGATTGTGTTCTTTATTTCTAGGTTATTTATGCTTTGGTTTTTGATAAGCTTTGAAAGCTGGACCTCTTTGGGCAGCTTCTCTACTGTCTGGGCAGGAAAGTCCTCCACTGAGAAGTGTTTACTGTGCTTTTACATGTGTTTAGCAATCACTGGTGAAGGGAGTGGGAAGGGTATTGATGGTTCAGTGCCCCCGCAGAGGAAAGGCTGCAGGAGCTCTGATGTTAAGCAAGTGTTTAACTAAGTTCATTGTTCCAACTTACAGAACTCAGGGAGGGAAAGCCTGGTACCAATGGAGGTGTGCTTCTTGCAGGTTAAGTTTGAACTGCTGAAGTAGCTGTGTTTTCATGGTGCTCAGTAAAGCTGGCCAGGTCAGCAGTGAAGAAATCCTGTGGCTTGATACAGGTAACCATGCCATAGGTTCTGATATTAGGCTATGTGGGATGATTCCGCCATGTGCCAGGATACACTGGGACTGTAAGTGCTTGCTTTTGTTTCTAGTAGTTCTCTTCACTTGCTGCAATTGATAGGATTGATGTAGGAGCATAGAGTTGATGGTTTCAGGTAAAAACACAGTGGAAGCTGAGGCACATTGTACAAGTGGAAACAATATTATACGGAAGGAAAAATAAATGACCATGTTGTGCCATTGGGCACATAAGAAAATATTCAGAAATCATTTCTGTTGTGGCCCCAGTAGATTAAAGAATAGTTTAAAATGCAATTGTTTGTATGTTACCTTATTGGCAGGAGCTAGCCCTTTTTCTGACATAAACAATGTATTTTCCCTGTCAACAGGCTAGGCTATGACTTAAAAAGAAGAGCTGCATTAATGGTGTCCTGCCTGTGAGACTGGGAAGAAAAATGCTTTTATGAAATGAATCAAATAGCAGTTACTCTTTGTGTGAATTATCAGGTCACACAGGGAGTAACTGGAAAGAGCAGTCCATGTGTCCTTGCTATTCCAGTGCTTCCATTGAATACAACATTTCATCAAACTGAGGGATTGACAGCAAAACCGACCTGGCCTGATATGAATGTGAGCAATGGAACCTGTTAAATAGCTATGCTAGTTCGGAGCCAATAAAAGGTGCTGCTGGTTGAATTCACGCTTCTGGTAATGGAGATTATCATTAATCTAATGAAATCCAACTCAACAGGGAGCCCTACTAAAGCTAAGTCATGCATTTGATACCTTCTATCACTTATTTTGTGGTGTTGGTTTGCTTTTAAGACAATTTCTGTATGAAGTAATAGCTTGAGAAAACAGAACTGGTTTATAAGAGTGATATACTGTTTGAGTTTGTGGCCAAAAGTATAACTTCACAGGGCAGAAGAAGAAAATGTTTTAAATACAAATAGGTCTTTGCAGAATCTGAATAACACACAGGAGTATCAAGGCCTTTAAGAGACAGGTTTTAAATAGGATGTTGGGGTTTTTCTTTAAGAGTCTCCTATTGAAGAAAAAAGAAATGAGTAAATTAAAGTCTATAAACCAGCATGTTTACAGTATTCTTAATGATGTCTTTTATGTAGTCATGATAGCATTGTCATAGCAGTTCCAAAGGATGAGTTTCATTAGCTAGGCTGCTGGGTTAGAAGACAGCGTAGTGAATGATGATACTGTCAGACAGTTGCAGAGCAAATTGATGTGGATAGAGAAATTCCCACTGGCTTCAGTAGCTTGTGGATTAGATCACATAAAATGAAACCACTATGCAATATGCTTACTTTTGATAACAGATTCTTACAGTTGTAATATAGTCTGGTAAGTCCTCAGTGAAGGGAAGTAATAATCTTACTCCTTTCAATGGTTCTTTATTGCAGCTTCATATGTATGCAATCATGCTTTTAAGGCCATTATTTCCTTGGCGTGTTTTTTCGATTTCATATTGAGAAACAAGTATGTTGTCAGGCCACACCTGGAATACTGGGCTCAGTTTTGGTCCCCACTATACGAAAAAAGGATGTGGATGCGCAGCGGAGGTCCAGAGAAGGGCCACAGAGACAATCCAGAAATGGGCAGCGTGTGAGGAAAGGCTGAGAGAGCTGACTTTGTGTAGCCTGGAGAAGAGAAGGCTCAAGGGAGACTTTGTCACCAGGTTCCAGTAGTTAAAGTGTGGTTACAAAGAAGACAGACTCCTTTTTTACAGGAGACACATGGAAAAGATGAGGGTGATGGGCACAAGTTAGTCCTGGGGCGATTCTGACTGGGCACAAGAGGAAGGCTTTTCACAAAGAGAGCAATCAGCCATTGGGATCATCTCCCCAGGGAAGTGGTGGATTCCCCGGTGCTGGATACTTCTAAGATAGGGCTGGACAGAGTGCTGGGACATCTACTCTGGGTCATGCTTTGCTTAGAAAGGTTGGACCAGATGATCCTTGAGGTCCCTTCCACCTGTTGTTCTATGATTCTTTACATGCATATGGCAGTTGTAATGAACTAATTTAATTTGAGACTGCTGTTTATTTGTATATATAGAAGTGTGTTACCTTCCCCGAATTATGCTATTTATAAACGTTGACAGCCTGCAGTTTGTGTACTCAAGAGGGTGCTACTGTTCTAAATGATGAGCAAACCTTTGCCCTGTTGTAATAAACACTACAATTCATTTGGAGAGTACAATCTCCTTATTGACAGGGTATTTAGTTCCCAGTCCACTGTTCAGGCAGGGCTGGAAATCAGTGGGGAAATGATACTGATCCTGAGCACAAGGTGTACAAAAATGAGGCAAGTGCTGCCCTAGGTTGGGCAATTTCAGTGCTGTGAGGAGACTCACGGACCAGTGGCTTGAGGGACTGGGGACCCCCTTTTCCTGGATGTGTGTTTCTGACTTTACTGAAGACTGTTGCTGATGAGCTCCTCGTTGCAGTGTTAAAGAATGAAAACTGAAGTAGGATAAACCTGGTGCATGTTACAAAATGGTTTTTCTCTTGATTTTGCTGTCAAAGTAGCATCAGTTTTAATGCGCTGTTTGTTTCTATGAAATGAAACCACAAAAAACCCACATTGGTTTCATGGCACAGCTCCATCCCATGGCAATGGATGTATGTGCTATGTGGTTGAAGAGGGAAATATTTCAGATTTTTCTATGCGTTTGGAACACTTTTAGTGATATCTACATCAGTCATTGTCCTTGCTAGAGTTCGGTAAGTCCTATGAGCTATTAGGTTGTAAGGCATCCGAATATTCTGTAGTTGTTTAATTTTAAATGTGCGAGATTTTTATCCAGAAAAATGAGTTGTGAAGCAAGAAATGCGTGAATATTTCTCGTGTCTTGAAAAGATCCTGCTATACAAGAGGTCACGCAAGTGACTCCAACAGGTGGCATTTGTGAGCAGCTCTCTGGTTTCTCCTCATTCAGGCTTTGGAAAGCAGCTGTTTGCATGGTGGGTTTCAGGTAAATAAAAGTACTGCTGTCTTCTCTTCCCTACATACAATGCAACAAATTACCTGTAGTAAGCAGCCAAATGTGACTAGAATTGGGTGGGTTTGTTGACTTCACTCTTGCTGACAGCTATCCTCATGCTCTTCTTAAAGGCCTTGCCCAGAGGCCATGCCTTGGATGCATTGCTTCCTTTCTAGGGAGAGTCAACATGCTGGTATTCCATGCTCACTACTGGGAGGAGTAATCGGTTGTAACAGGAATGTGAAGCTACAGTTCAGTGGAAGTCTGTAAATCAACAGCACCAAAGAATCTTGTTCTCTGTCTTCCCTCAGTAAACAAATTAAGTGTAATAATGCCTTGATGATACGATTGCACGCTTCTATTGCAAATGGGAAATGACTCAAGCAGGGCATGACAGTATTTTCTTACTACATATAGTAAATAAATGAGAACTGGGTTCCGTTTCACAGAAACTCATGCGAGGAACGCTGTTTGTTCTGAAAGGACCTGTTCTATGACCGAGCCATGACTCTCTGCTGAGAGATGTTTTTGTAAGGGTACCAATTCTTCTAGTTTGTGACTTAACAAATGGAGAATTTTTCTGAGTCTAATACACTTTTATAAAGGTTTTTGGTTAAAGCTACTTTGAAATAAAGGCTTTTAAAGTGATTAAAGGTCACATTTATTTTCAAGCGCCAGATTGCTTCACTTCAGTACTCTACTGTTTATTTTCAAAGCTGAAGTCATTTGTTGAAATGTGAATTGTGCCAGAGTTTAGTTGTTTAAAGGTTGCCTCATCTAAATGATGTTGAAGTAGAAAGACTGAGTTTAAAGAAATAGCATTTCACGAAATAATGACGAACTGATGTTTCAAGCACATTCCAATGGGTGCAGTGGACTTCACGCTGAAGAGCAGAAGAGCCTCTCTTTGGCTTGCTGTGGTCCCTTGGGTGTATTTCCACTCTTGAAGTAATCGGCTGCTCTTGTTAGAGGGGGGCATTGTGGGAGGGTTAATCTCTGCGTATGCTCAAATTACTATTCAGCTTTGAAGGAACAGAGTATTACTCTCAGCTTGTTTTGCAGCGTTCGAGAGGCAGCTTCACCACAACAATGATTCTGTTATGTAGCAGACATAATTCTATTTAAATTAAATTTGTGTTCTGGGACATCCAGTAATGCATTTCCCTCACCTGTTGCTGCATCAGAAATACCATCTAGGAGCTCATCCTGTTCCCAGTAAAATTCAACAATAACATTACTGTTAAATTGCTGGGGATCAGAATTGAGCTTTCAGTATTTTTCCAAGTGGTCAGTATTAGTCTGTCAAAGATCCGTTTCAGTCGTCCATTGTTACCGAGTGGTTGCTTTTCTCCTGAGGCAGATGTGATGTTATCTTTTAAGACCTTCCCCTCTGGTCTGGCTTTAGTGGACTTCTCACAGAAGTGAGAGAGCTGTCCTTGGGCTTTCTGATGCTTCAACATAGACAGCATTATAAACTTAAGCATGTCCAGACCTCTTCAAAGTTTTTGAGCTAATTTTCATATTCCCCGTGGGGGATTTCAAAACAGATTTGGAAAGAAAAGTAAGTGCTTAATATAATAGTTCTGTAAGTTAGACCTGTGATACAGTAGGTTTAACTTCTGTTGTTGTCAGAAACATTTGATAACATTATACTGAGTATTCACTTCACATTATAAAGTGATGTGTATTTCTTGCAAGGAAACAGTGTAACCCAGTAATGCAAATGCTTTCTTCACTGTCATTTTCTTACCAGTTGTGTGTTTGTACAGAATTAATTGTTTGGCCATATTTACTGTGCCATTTCGGTATAAACTTTCTTTGCTTTCTACCATCCAGTATCCATTAATACCTAAGATACCTTTTAGAAATGTGTTGCCAAAAGCAGTGTTTTCAGTTGATTATTGTAAAGTTTGGTTCTTCTACTGCTGAAATCCGTGGAGAAGCTGTTCTCTTTCTCAGTGGGAAAAGGGTTTCCCAAAAGCAATGATGGATTGCTTTGATGTGTAATATACATCACTGATGACATAGATTTAGTTTAATTTAATAGCGTTTTGTCAGATTTTGGAAATGGACAAAGTTATGGTTTTTAACACTTGAAGATGTCCTGTGGTATTCTGGTTTTGGCTTGCATAAGTTGTTGCTTGTGTGTAATAAAAGCAGGAAAGGTACTCTAAGCTTTGGCTTGAGCAAAGAAGGTGTGGAGAGGCTGATAACCATATCCCTTTCCCAGCTTCAGAGTTAGGGTAGTTCCTTTCTAATCCCCATTTAGTTCAAAGCAGATACATGCTGCCTAAGGCATGCAGCTGGTGTTCCTAGAGTAATGTCTACTTGTTAGGCCTGGGAGACTGATCAGTGAATTCTGTTACGTTGCACCCACCTCTGGTACATAAGAATTACTCATAAACTCTCCTTCAGATTAACTGCATTGTCTGAAGTTGTGATCTAGAAAAAGAAACACTGACTTTGGTAAATCAGGTACGGATTCACTGGCAGCGATCTCCAGGACCTCCGATCTTTTCTTTAAAAACAAGATAAGGTTTCTGAGCATCCTGCTTCCCATTAAAGCTTTTCTGAATAGGTGATGGGGTAGAGGTTAACATGCGTAGATGTTAGCAAGTTGTTTGCATGACAATGGATTTCCATCTCAAGAGCGAGATTGCGGCTTTTAGAGGTGCTTGTTTTATAGTAATAACTGTGAACTGTGTTTCGGTGTCCTTTAGTATACAGTTTGATGTTGAACATAATGTTATGCTTTCTATCACAACATGTGATGTTAATGATACAAGGACGTCAAAGGAAAGAGAACTCTGTATGTGTAGCAGATCTATTTAATTAGCACTTGTATAATTCTAAGGCACTGAAGGTCCTACAGGAAGTGTTTGTGTAGCTACTGATAACAGATACATATAGCCTTGACTTTCTCTCTCCTTTTTTCCTTCAGGGCCAAGGCTTTTCGTGGAAAAAAGGTCCATGGAGAATATGACATAAAGGTTGAACAGGTAACTAAATGACTTAACCTGAATGTTACTTTCATATGTGTGTATCTGTACAAGTGCCTGTATGTGTATAAATACATACCTCCCTGGAGGTATTTCAAAGAAGCATGGTTTAGCGTGAGGTGTCCCTGCCTATGGCAGGGGGGCTGGAACTGGATGGTCTTGAGGTCCTTTCCAACCCTAACTAGTCTATGTTTCCATGGTTTTATGTGGCACTTGAGGACATGGTTTAGCGGTGAAGGTGGCAGTGCGGGGTGTTGGTAAAACAGGGTTGTGATGGGAAGCAGGGAATGAACCCATTGGTTTGCTTTGCTTGTGTGCATGGTTTTTGCTTTATATATTAAACTGTATTTATCTCAACCCATGAGTTTTCTCAGTTTTGCCTTTCTGATCCTCTCCCCCATTCCACCAGCAGGAATGAGGGAGAGGGTGCATGGGGCTCAGTGGCTTGCTGGGGTTAAACTATATCAGTCCCTTGGTGCCCAATGTGGGCTCTTTTTAGAGGATTCTCACCAGAATTTGCACAATATTAAAAGCATGTTGCATTCAGAAGTTGTTGCTTAGAGACTGTGATGTCCCAGACGCTCCATAACTAGAGGTTGCACTTCCATACTACTAATTCCTTTTCTTAAGAATATGCATACTTCCTGGTTAAAGTGCTAGCATGGTCTTTTCAAAAAGCACTGAGTAAATATGGAGCTATAATTCAGGGTGCATTAGAATTATGGCTGGTTTATTTCAGCTAGATAACTGAAAAGGGAAGTGAATGAGTGTGATTGCTGTTCTTCAGTCTTAATTCTAGAAATAGATGCCACTATTAAGGAGCTTCAGTAGATGAACTGAATTATTTTGTCATTGGGATTTCAAAAAGTGAGGTAAATGGTCACTAGCTGAGTGGATTCAGCTTCTCTAAATTCGCTGTAATAGTACAGCATCTGACTTTGCTCCATTCTTGACACTATTGAATATCTCCTATGTTCTTGGCTTGGAAACATGGAAAGCTTTGCCAGGGATCCTCAAGAGTACTGAGGGAGAGACAGGAAAAAGAAGACAAGCTATTTTGTCCCCAGATGCCATTCACACGTACATCAGGCCCTGTGGCTGACACCATACGCACTGTCTCTTTAGTACTGAGGAAGGGTCTGTGTGAGCCTGGAATTTCCTTCATATAGTCTCCTGTAGCAGCAAAACCACCTTCACTCAGTAAGGGATTGAAAGCTTCTGAGCCCTACTTATCACTTGGTAACATCAGCACTGTGGCAATCATATACAAATAGATATTTACAACTACTTCAGAGTTCTGCTAATACTGAAGAGAGCATTGTTTTAATTTTACTGCAACCTATCTTAACATACAATACTTTCTATCACGTACTAAGCTTTTAAACTACAAAATCTGTATTGTAAATCCCTGTTTAATAGGAGTTAGGAACTGGGAAGATCAGTTCTCAATCTAGCATTAAATACCTTTTTAAATGATTATTTAACATTGGCAGCACTTACACAAATAATTCAACCTCTCATCATTTGTACTGGCTTTGCCATAATCTTGAAACTGCCCCTTGTGTTTAAAATATTGCAAGGTTTATCCTAGAAAGTATTTAAGTGTATGGCATTTAATGAAGAGATCTCCATGCTTGAACACAAGGACATCCATAAGTTTTTGGGTCGAAGCGGTGGTCAGAGTAGTCAGCACTTGCCTTAACTGAACACTAGATTTGGAAAGCCTGGCACAGATTTACTTGGGAAGACTTTCAGTGATGCCATGTTTCAAGAGAAGGCTAATGAGAATTCTGACGCTCTTCTGTGTTAGTGTCCAGGATAGTAAAGACGCTTTTATTTATCCACTAGAAGACACTTGGCTGCATTTCAATTTTTCTGCTGTGTAATGTTATTGTAAAGTGCCTTGAGAGTCTAAGCTGATGAAAGACTGTGGATAAATGAAAAACATCCTGTCCTTTCCTTTCAAGTAACTGTAGGTTCAGAGTATGGCAGTGATTCCCTTTAAATTTCATGTTTCCAGTGTGAGAAGATGCTTTGAAAAAGTTCTTTACTTGCTAGTCAGTTCTTTATTGGCACCAGATCTTTTAAAAAGGATAAATGCATATAAAGGAAATAAAAAGGGTAAAGTACATGAAGAGACACAAAGTGCTGTAAGAAAATGTTTTCTTTATCACATATTACTGTTGCTTTTGTACTGTGCTCTACAAAACGCGAAGTGTTTGTTGAGTCTCTATCTCTTTGATAACCCCATACAAAGCAAAAATACAACCTCTGCACTTGTATGCAACATGAAAGAGTAGATGCACTTGCTACCTTCCCACCGGCCTTTTTCATAAAGTCTTTTTTAGTTTCTTTTTTCTTTGATTACAATTTGTTCAAATGTGATGCATCAGACAGGGGCAAATACTGTTGGATTAATATCTTCTTGATGCTCATATTCCAAATGTATGTTGTCAGCACTTAGAATCATAGAATAGTTAGGGTTGGAAGGGATCTTAAGACCATCCAATTGCAACTCTGTCCCATGGGCAGGGATACCTCACACTAAACCATGCCACCCAAGGCTCTGTCCAACCCGGCCTTGAGCACTGCCAGCAATGGACCATTCACAGCTCCCCTGGGCAACCCATCCCAGTGCCTCACCACCCTCACAGTAAAGAATTTCTTCCTCATATCCAATCTAAACTTCAGATACTAATACTTAAAGGAAGGGATTTAGGAAAATAAAAGTAAAATAAACCAGACTGACTAATGTGAGTCTTCTTTTCACAGGCAGAATTTTCAGAGATCAACTTGATAGCCCACGCTGATGGCAATTATGCAGTAGATATCCAAGTATTCAGAAATGGCACTAAAGTTGTCAGGTAAGAAAAGCTAAACCAAGGAACAGCAAAAGCATTGCAATGATGAAGTATGCATGTAAAAGGTACTGATGATTTTCAGTGTATGTGCAGTATGGATTCTGACTGATGCAGTGCTCCTTGGTCACTGGCATGAGAAGTGGAAAATAGAGTATCTGATCAGTTCAG